>PVJL010003361.1:0-55000 GCA_004026885.1 Lyroderma lyra
TTATTTGCAAATATTTTCTCCCATTCAGTTGTCATGCCAACATTTTCAATTAAGATTTTCCTAACTGTTTCTCTGTTGATGTTTACTTGGTCTGCTATGCTTCTAACAGTCAGCTGATGATTTTGATGCACAATTTGATGAATTTTTGCAATGTTTTCATAAGTTCTACCCAGACCTCTCTTTATCAGTGACATTTTCTCTCCCCTCAGAAAAACATTTAATCCATGTGTACACTTCCATTTTCTTCATGGCATTATCCCCATAAACTTGGACTAACATGTCCCTGATTTCACTTCCACTCTTGCCAAGTTTAATAAGAAAATTAATGTTTATTCCTTGCTCTAATTCAAGCTCCAACAAAATCATGCAACAACAATAATGAACATCACTCAGCAAGACACCACCACACACAGACATGACACAGCTGTGAGACACAGATACACCAAGGTTATGACACCTTACCGAGTTGTTTGTACAGTGCTGCCAACATACGCACACGGTGGCAAGTTTGCAAACTTAATTGTGAAACCACGTATTTATTGGTTCTAGGGATTAGGACATGCACATCTTGAGGGGACCATTATTTGGTCTACCACAGCACACATACCCTCCCATGTGCCCCTTGCATGACTTAATAAAGGAAGTCATTGAATAGCTGCTGCCTTAGAGTTGGCCCTGAGCTGGACTCATTTGGGGTGCCACAGTGAGAGAGAAGGAGGCCTGCTGTCCAAGGTTGGCCTGATACCCTTGTCACTGCATCTTGGCATCTTCTACCTTGTGAAGACTGACCTGACTTTAGCCTGATGTTCCAGCATGCCCTCAGCCTGCCTTACTTCTGTGTATCCTAAGTAGGAGCCCAGTATTCTCCTGACAGCTAAAACTCTCCAGAGTGGCATCCTCATGATCTAGAGCTGTTACTTGCAGGGCGGGAGTGGAGCTGGGGACCTGAGGCCCCTACTGGTGGTTGACAGTTTTCAAGAAGACATCCATCCATGTTCCTCACTGGGCACTACTCTGCCAGGGCCCTAGCAGAAGGAGCTGAGATCAGTGAGAGGTCTGTGGTGGAATTAAGCTACCCCTTCCCTGAGACTATGGCTTTCTGAGAACTGCCAGATCTAGGAGGTGGTTGATTCTCCTCCCCCAGTTATTGTGGATCATTGAAAAGTAGCCTTAGGGATTATCCAGCAGAGCAGGATTAGCAGAAGGCAACCCTCCCACTGGAGAGAGCAAGCCTGCTGAGCCACATGAGGCCACGCTCACCCCATCTTTCGGTGGCAGGGTAAAGAAAAAACCTGCTCACAACCACCTGTAATAATGAGATACAGGTAGAGGAGCATCTCAAGGTAGTGGTAGGATGCGAGTGGGGATGCAGTGGTGGGGGGAGGGGTGGCACTAACAGAGAAGAGGCTAAATGGTCTGGAAGGCTTGAAGGGCAAAATACAAAGAAGAGTAGGGGAGCTAAGGCCAGGCCAGCAGCCCTGTCCCCTTTCAGAATCTCTGCCTCTTTAAACAATGGAGGGAGGGGATGGGGCTCCCATCTCTGTCATTGGACCTTTCAGCCCTGCTTTGAAAAGCCAGAGAGTTTGTGAGATTCAGGACAAAGTACCCCAGGGCTCAGGGTCCCAGGCTCTGTAGCCTTGAGCCTGATGGTATTCTAGCCCTCACTGGAAACTGAAGCACTTGTAGGTGACCTTGGTGACACTGTTATAGTGGAACTGCTGGTGACCCAGCTGGTGCCATCACCCTGGGGATGTTAGAGGGCTGGACAGTCATATAACTAGGACTGCTGATAGGCTGAGCAATGATATCACATAAGGACCATTGGTGGTCTGAGTAGTGATGTCATTTCAGGACTTTTGGAAGATAAGATGGAGGTTTGGGCTGTGATATCACACTGGGTATACTTGGAGAGCAGAATAGTGAGGTTTCATAGGGGCCATTGGAGTCAGAGATGAGGATATTATAGAATAAGGAATGGAGAGAAAGCCCCCGTTAAATGAGAGTTTTCTCTGCTTTCCTGGTATAGTTTGGCAGATAGAGGCCTGAATTGGAATTCAGGAAATACATAGTGTAGCCATGATTAGAAGCCATGATCTTTATCACAGGAGGGCTCATTTGGCTGCAAGTAGCAGAGACCACTAAGGTCAGGTTAAGAAAGGGAGGCTTGTCAGGATGCATGTGGCCTGGGAACTGAGGCCTTAGAGTGATTGGTTGCTCTGTACGTCCCTCTCAGGAAATGCATGCTTCTCTCTGCCCAAAATTTCCTCTTACCATGCTTGACTGCCCTGTCCCTTACACATTCTCTAGGCCAGATTCTGGAGGGATTGGATTGGCTTTGCCAGTCACCACCAGCCTATTAGGTATGGTGCTCCCCACCACACTCCTTTCTCCACCTCCATGTAAAGACCAGATTAGTGTCGTTTTCCTGAGCAGAGTAATTTCAGCTATAAACAGGATATTGGGTATGGCAAACACCATGTGATGGGTCTCATGCACCTGGGCACACCACTTCTCCTCTTAACCTCAGTTTACCCATCTGTAAAATTAGGGGGCTGTAAGTCCAGATTCTAGTCCCAGTGGTTCTGTGGGTGAGTCACAGATGTCCTCACTAAAGAGTTAGTAAGCCAGCCTAGGGTGTCCTACCCTTCTTTCCTGGTTTCACTGGTCATGAAGACTATGTGCACACATGCAAAAGCAGGGAGTGCTTGAAGTTTGTCTAGAGCAAGTAATTATCACTGCTGTCCCTTAAGGGACCAGGTCCTGTGCCGCAGTAAGAGCAAGTGCGCCTTTGTGCAATAAAGGGAATAGCTGAGTCCTCAGTCACCCACCCTCTTTTTCACTCACCTGCATGCCCACCCACTCACCCTCTGTCAATCTTCCCCAGAATCAAGGACAAATTGGACACCAAAAGGGCATCACCAGTAGCTCACCTCTGGCCTAGCAGTTAACACTGTGATTCCCCAGCAAGGGCTTGCCTCATTCCACTGCAGGGTTGGACTCTCTCATCACACTAGAGGCTGCTGAGGGCAAGCCCACATCTCAAGTAGAGTGTCTCTGTCCCTGCCAGGTCCAGCCCAGAGGGAGGCACAGATTAGGTGCTCAGGATTTGCATGATGAATGAAAGGAGCCCTCAGTGACTGTCATACTACCTAGCTGAGGCCCTGCATGATCTGGGCTGGGGAGAGAGTCCCCTCAGCCAGCTGCAGATCTCTCCTTTGGAAAGTCAGCCCTCAGGGTTCACCCTGAGGAGCCTCACGAGTGAGGTGCTGCCCGCTCTCCTTTCCACCTCCACCTCAAGGCAAGCTTCCTATTGGCTTGGAGATATTCCCGGGTACAGGGTGACCCAAGTTGGCTCCAGGGGATTTGGAAGGCCCCCAGCTCCTCCTCATTGTGAGAAGCTTACTTTCCCCAGAGCAGAAGCATTTTCCCTCCTGACTACTATTTGGAGTGGGGGCGGGGGGCACTCATCCTTCTACCTCTCTATGTCTGGCTCTTCTGAGCTTAGGAAGGGTCCTGGACTGGTGGCAGGAGAGCTGGACTTGAGGGCTGAGACTGGATTGTTCAGTGACTGGATTCATTATCAGGATGAGTGCCAAGTGTGCAGAGAATGAGAATGAGAAGCATTCCCTTGACATGAGGCAAGCAGGGAGGAGGATCTCTGCCAAGTGGTCCATGTTGACCACTAAAAGCTGTGTCCAGGCCAGAAGGATGGTACAGTGGCCTGTGGAAGTCCGACTGGCCTAGGACTTCTTGATTCTAGACCTGAGCTAGGGCTCAGGCTGCAACTGGGGACTGTGGGGCCCGAGGGTATGGGAAATGCCCAGAGGTAGCTAGTTTGGGATTCATATAGACAATTCCGTATTAGTCCAAACTGAACCCCTGTCCTTGGCTGGGAAGCTAGGAGGCACATAGGCATTATGCAGGGATCTAAGGACAGCAGCCAGCCCCTGGGTAGGGCACCTGACCCCTCTCTGAGGACACTGCTTCCTCCCAGGCCCACGCATATTCTGTACTTAGCAGTTCCTTTAGCCTGCATCCCTCTTTCCTGTACCTCAGGGAGAATAAGGAGAATGATGATCAGTCCCTCTGATAAGCCTGGTCACCTTTAGTGATTGTTGGATCCTCCCACAAACCCTGAGAAGGGATAGGCCAGGTCTCATGATCCCATTCCACAGATGGAGAAGATGAAGCCCAGAGGGGAACCCCACATTCTCTAGCAGAGGCAGAGCAGGGCAGGGCTTGCCCATCCAGTGGGGAAGGGGTGTGGGGGCTTACCAGCAGGGCTGCTGGACCCTCACACCGCAGAGACCCATCTTCCTCGGGGCAGATGACTTCATGAAGCAGAGCCGGGGTATGCTGCTGCTCTACAGCATGAAGAACCCCAGCTTTCCTGAGTACATGTTCAGCAGCGACAGTGGCATCATGTGTCTTGACATGCACGTGGACCACCCCTACCTGGTGGTGGTGGGCCACTACGACGGCAACGTGGCCATTTACAACCTCAAGAAGCCCCACTCCCAGCCTGCTTTCCGCAGCTCGGCCAAGTCTGGCAAGCACACGGACCCTGTGTGGCAGGTCAGCCTCAACCCAGGCGGGGAGACGTGGGTATGGGTGAGCAGGGCGTGGGCCTGGGAGCCACTGGGGAAGGGACTTTGGTGAGGAGAGGGCAACAGGGAAGGGCTTGGGGATGACAGGTACCAAGTTAGAGGCCAAGGAACTGGGTGTAAGATGGGGCAGAGAAGGGTGGAAGGTGATAATCAGGAGGTAAGAGGGTCTGTAGTAAGAGCTGGGTCTGCTGCCCCAGAGCTCCCATGAGAAGGGCCCATCTGTCTGCTAAAACTCTCTTAGGTGTGGTGATTAGTGACTCGGAGCCAGTGGCTGGAAGCCTCTAGGGCCTGATAGGCCTTTGCGGAGTATGTCAAGGGCTCCAGTTCCCTGTCTATGGGCTTCCTCAACTCTGCATGGGGTTCTCCTCTGCCATCTGGGCTAGATTTGAGGGAACTCCTCGATGAGAGGGTGCTGCCACTTGTCTGCCCTCTGGGTGGGACTGTAAGACCTGAGGGGTGAGGTCTGACTCTCAGGCTTCTCTGTAGTACCCACCTTCTCCAGACAGACCTAGAATGGGACCATTATCAGGACACTGGGGTTAGATTTCACCCTGTCTCCCATCTAAACACTGGGAGTGGATTTCATGGTTTCACTCTCAATGGGGTCTCTTCGCTCTGGTTTTGTGTTCCAAAGATCCCCCTTCTTCTGAGGCTATGCACCCTAATTCCATGGGCAGGTCTGAGAGAATCTAAGGAAAGATTTCTGCCTCCAGTTGTCCAAGGCCCCTGGGCTCCTCAGGCAGTATGAGGAATCTGTCTTCTCACCTTCTTTTGCCCCCTGCCCTGACACAGTCTGTAGTCAGGCTCTGCACCCCTGCTTCTTCTGGCCCCAAGCTCCCTGAGTTACCTGGGCACCTGCCCCAGCTACTGGCTCTCAGCTCCCAGACAGGCCTGAGCAGAGGGAGGACTGTCCAAGAACAGGGGATGTGGTGCTCTCTCAGCTTCATCCTCTACCCAGAGCCAGGGCAGAGGGAGAGAGCACCCCTCCCACTAAGCACCCTCCATGATACCAAAGTAGGGGCCAGAGCTTGCAGCCTCGGGAGTTCTCTCCACTGAAAAACCCACTTCCCAGTTCATTGCCTCCAGGCACATAGAGGTCTCCAGACATGAGGAAGATGTCTGAGGAATTTTAACACCTAGGGAGAGGAGAGGAGAGCCGCTGTGACAGGACTGAACCAGCATCAGCCCTGCCTCTGCTATGCGTCCAGGCCCAAGCATGGAGAATCTTTGGTTGGCCTGACCACCCTCCTCAAGCCCAGGAGAGGGTGGTCAGGCTCCTACTCTCTATGTTCTCTAAGTCAAATAGCAGGCTGGGGAAAGAAATGGGGCATGCAGAAGACATATTTTCCCTTTCACTGGGCAAGTGCCAGAGAGACTGGAACCCATCTGGACAGGGGTGGCCTTCTGCTCTCCCAGCATCCTGTCAGGAAAACAGGGCTGCTGCCTTTGCAAGACTGAAGACTCAGAGTTCTTGGCTGAAATCATAGCTTGGGACATGGGAAGGGCCTGCCTGTCCCTCACTCATTTACTCACTTCCTGCTCCCTTCTTTCCCTCTCATTTCCTAACCCCCGCTTCCTCATTCTAATCATCCATCCAATCATCCATTCAGTCACCCCTCCCTGTTTGCTCCTTTGAGAACTGAAGATGCTTAAGGGTTTGGTCTCTGGAGTTCCTAGTGGGGAGATAACCACAGCCACAGGCTGAGCAGGACAGGGCAGTATGCTACAGGCTACAGGGGGCTCATGGGAGCACTGAGGAGGGGCACTCAGATTGTCTGGGGTGGGGAGCAGGGCCAGGAGGGCCAGGGAGATCTTTCTAGGGGAAGTAACACCTGAGTTGAATTGTGAGGGATGAGAAAGTATTAGTTAGAAAGATGAAGAAGGGTACAAAGGGGTCAGAAGTTCAATGACAGAGGGGCATCAAGCAGAACAGCCTGCTGGGAAACAGCACATTATTTGGAGCCCAGTGTGAGAGACAGGGAGAGGGAGCAGGACCTGAGACAAGCACAGGCACCCAGTGGTGAGTGTGATTCTCTAGCAAGTAAGAAGCTTGGACTTTATAGGTTGGTGGTTTCAAATGAAGTGTTCATATGGGAGCCAAATATGTTAAAAAGATGAGAGAGGAGCTATTCTGGTAGGGTTGGGGTCCTACTTGCTTGGGGGTGCCCTGTTACCGCTCTCCCTATCCCCAAGTTGCTTTCCCAAGGCTCCTAAGGTCAGGCTGACCAAACATACCCCTTTAAACTGGGCAGAAAACAACAGTCCTGTCCCATTTGAAATGGTGCGTCTGGTCAGCCTACTGACACCGTGAATTTAGCCCTGTGTGACTTGGCTGACCAGAGACGTACCATTTGAAATGGAACTGTACTGTTGCTTTCTGTCCCTTTTAAAATGGTACGTCTGGCCAGTCAACCTAAGATTCTTCCCCAGCATAGTTTAAACATCACTGTTCAACCATCAGAGGGTTTGGGTTGGAGGACTAACACAGTCGTGTTTGTTTCTTGGAGATTTCCTCCGGTTGCAGCATGAGAAATCTTGAAGCCTGAGCTAGGGCAGGGGCAGTGGAGAGAGAAATGAGAAGAGCTGTTGAGGCAGTAAAAGCAATGGAAGGAATTGATTGATTTAATATGGGACAAGGGAAGAAGTGTGACACTGCCCGGGACTCTGGTTCGGAGTACCCAGTAGGGTATCCGCAGACGTGGGAAATGCAGATGAGGAACAGGTTTGGCCAGAAGTTAATACAAGATGCCCGAGGAGGTGTTCTACAGGCAGTTGATCCTATGGGCCTGGGGCTTGAAGGAGAGCCAGGCTGGTGAATGAAATGTAAGAGACATCAGAGACGAGGCCCTTCTCAAAGGGACTGTCTCTCAGGGAGACAAAGGAAGTTGTCTTGGATCTCAAATGCCAGGCTGGGGCAGACAGAATGTTCTGTTGGCCGCAGGGAGTCGTGGAAGGTTTTAGAGGCCAGGAGAGAACTGTCTTCTCAAAGGGGACTGGGTTCCTATCTCATGACACAGGCTGCTTCCCCAGGGAGCCTGCCTGAGTAGCCAAGCACTGTTCAGGCACCATTGTGAAGCCTCAGTCAGCTACACTCTGCTGTGTGTGTGTGTGTGTGTGTGTGTGTGTGTGTGTGTGTGTATGTGTGTGTGTGTGTATGTGTGTGTGTGTGTGTGTGTGTGCTTTGCAACACTGGGGAAAGTGGCAAGAAAGATAAATTAGCAGAAACTGGGGTCAAGCAGGTCTGCCCTAATCAGACAAGGCAGAAGAGAAGGAACCAGTTAAATAGCCTCCGTCTCCTCTCTACCACCTGCTTCCTGAGCATTCATTCTCTTAACCCCATTTACTACCTGTACCCACCCCCACTTGATTCCTACCCTCCCAGAGCATGTGTGTGACTTGCATATACTTACACACATACACACTTACTTGCAAACGCACACACTACCACCACCTCACTGGGCATCAGGCTGCTAAGTGGGGTGTGAAATACAATTTCCATGCATGCTGGCAGCTGCTCATTAAACACTTCCCTTTGCAGCTCCCTAGTGCCTCTTACAGTCTGGCCTTTGACACCCCCTTTCCCTCCCCCCCTTTAAAGGGGCTGCCTTTACACAGAAAAGGAAGTGGTCTCAGCATCAGGGCCAGCTCTGACTTGTGTCTCACAGGCTCTGTGGTGTTCTACTCCCCCCCACCCCCACCCAGTGAAAGCACAAAAGAGCCAGCAGCCCAGACAAGCACAGGCAGGACTTGGCTGCCCTACTGCAGCTCTGATCTACCAGGCCTGGGTGGTGGTTGGGGAGGACAACCCCTTTTTCCTCTCCCACTTCCTACAGAACCCTTCAACAGCCATTGTGACAGCTGTGGTTATAGGCAGTGGGTTCCTGTCCTCCCTCACTGGGCCTCTGCTTCTGATGGGGGCAGGGACAGTGGTCCCAGCATGGGAGGTCTGGAGGGAGCAGGAGGATGGAAAGCTCTAGACAACCAGTCCCTCCCCAGCTCTCTGGGACATGGCTTGGCCCGGCCTCCACATCTGGCAACAGAAACTTGAGCCTCAAGCATGTCATCTTCATAAGACAACAACTCTGTGTCTCCAAAACACTTTCCCATATGTTTGCTTCCAGCCCTGGGAAGATGGGTGGGGCAGGATTATTAACCCCGATGTGCACATAGAGAAATACAGCTCAAATCTGAGATTTGGGATCGGTTCTGGGAGCAGAAGTTAGTGGTAAAGCAAAGGTGAGAACAGAGCCGAGAGTGACTTGAGAAGGGCTGAGCCTGGAAGAGGAGCTCAGGGAGGGGGCAAGCAGGGAAAAGCCCCTGCAGAACCTTGGCATCCCCATTCCTAGGTGATGGTAATAATGAGGATGTTAGCTAACATTTATTGAACACTTAACACATGCAATGTTCTGACCAAAGGGCTTTACATTCATTATCTCATTTATTCCTTACAACAAACCTGTGCTATTACAGTTCCTGTTTTACAAATGAGGAAGCTGGTTGATGGGCCCTGTCCTTTCCAGGCTCCATCTATATAAGGAGGCTGAAGACAACCCAGGGAGGCATTGGGCACTAGGGCAGTGCCCTGGCTTGGCACTTTTGCCCCAGGATGGTCAGGGCGAGAGGGATGAGAGAGACAAAGACAGATGGAGGGAGGGAAAGGGGAGGGAAGGAGGAGAAGAGGGAGGGAGGGCAGGCCAACTGTGGGACTCCGGGACATGGGCTCCAGAACTTGCTTCTGAACCTCAGATGGGTTCTTGAGGGAGCCCTGCTCAGCTCATAGTCCTAACTCAACACCCTGGCAGAGTTCCAGAGCTCACAGTTTGTGATGTTTCAGGTCAAATGGCAAAAGGATGATATGGACAACAACCTTAACTTCTTCTCTGTGTCATCTGATGGCAGGATCGTCTCGTGGACACTTGTAAAGGTGCCTGTTTCCCAGAAAGGGTCATACAGTGGTGGAGGAGGGTGGGGAGAGCTGAATGGAAAAGGGACCCCCCAACCCTGCTGATCCAGACTAGTCCATGTGCCCTCCCCATCCCTCTGTTACTGCAGAGTGAGCTGGTTCATACAGATGTCATCAAGCTAAAGGTGGAGAGCAGCACCACAGAAGATCTAGAGGGGCTACAGCTACACACAGTGGGTAGGAGCCCCAAATCACTCACATCCAGGCTCCACAATAGCACTCAGGTCCTGTGAGGGTCAGTGATGATGGCCTTCCTCAGTACTGAGCACTCCCTTCTCCTCTTGTACTAAGAGCCAGGACAGGAGGTACTGGGAAAGCCTGGTCCTGTCTGCCCAGCCTTTGGCTGTTTGCAGACCCTCCCTGGTTATGCAGGTCCCATCCCTATTTGCAGACCCTTTCCCTGTTTATGCAGATGAGGTGCTGTTATGCAGATCAAACCCTGTTTATGCAGATCAGGCCCCTGTTTACCCAGATCCTGTCCCTGTTTACTCAATTCCTACCCTGTTTATGCAGACTATATCCCTGTTTGCACAGACTACGTCCCTGTTTGCAGACCCTGTCCCTGTTTATTCTGACCCTGTTTAACTCAATCCCTGCCTTGTTTACCCAGGCCCCATTCCTGTCTGCAGAAGCCTTGGCCCTTTGCAGAGTCCCAACTGCCTGGGACAAGCAGCAGGCCAGAGGCTGATTTCTGTTTGCCTGGCTGGCCCCAGCCCTCATAGGGGCCAGGCTCAGGCTGTCCAAGGGGCCTGCTGTGCAGGGGAGTTGCAGAGCCTCTGACCAGAATCTGGCTAAGGCTGCTCCCTCTTCTCCCAAGGCTGTGGCACTGCCTTTGACTTCCACAAAGAGATCGATTACATGTTCCTAGTGGGCACAGAGGAGGGAAAAATCTACAAGGTGAGGCAGCGCGGCCCCTATGCCAGCTCCTGATAGCGTGGCTTAGAACGGAATACCCTGGGAGCTTGTTCTTCTCAATAGACCCTATTCTGACAGATACTAATGCTTGCCCATCAGTTCTAGAAGGCTTCTTAGGGGAAGAGAAAGTATTTCTTGAGCTGATTGGGTGGTAGGAAGAGGGGGTGACTGCAGGAAAGGGGTTGAAGACTCTGGAGGGTGACTAACATCTTTTCTTCTGGGTGTTCCCTCCCTTCCAGGTAGTGAAGTGGGTATGTTGAGGAGTGGGGGTTGAGAGAGTTAGAACATTCTGGGAAGATCCTGGAGTAGATCTGAATTTGAGCCAAGCTTTGAAGGCCAGGTAACAGGAAAATTTATCTTGGAATATCTGGTGCGTGTCCCAGTTGGCAAGATGGAACTTCATGGCCAATTTCTGCAAGGTCTCAGTGTTAGTAGGTGAACATCCTGAATCTCCATCCATCCAG
The DNA here is from genome assembly GCA_004026885.1 of Lyroderma lyra. Lineage (NCBI taxonomy): Eukaryota > Metazoa > Chordata > Mammalia > Chiroptera > Megadermatidae > Lyroderma > Lyroderma lyra. Next base: position 10,950 of record PVJL010003361.1, read on the forward strand.
AAATAGCTCTACTGCAAGCTTTCCTTAAGCTCAGAGACTCAGAGTGTTAATTACAGGCAGCCTCCTGGGAGCCCCTGAGGCCCAGTCAGAGCTGGTCTGAAAGCAAAAGATGTCCCCACCCCCCTCTTCATCCCTCCCATGGTGGCCCAGGAGAGGCTGGAGGGAAGAAGACTAGTCAGTCACACTTCTCCTGGAGGTAGGGGTGGGGTGGGCTGGAGGGGTAGTCGGGAGTGGCATGCTGGTCAGAGCAAGAAACCAAATGGGAAAATCATAAGATTGGAATTTGCTCCTGGCTCTGCACCTGCTCTTACCTGAGTAAGGTGAGAGGTTTATCACTGTTGCAAGGATTCTGTGAGCTGTCTATGGGCTGCTGGTGGACCCAGGGCTCTGTCTGTCTGTCCACAGGCCTTGGTCTGAATGTAGTCTAGGCCACACCTCACCCAGGACCTGCAGACCTACTCTGGCTTGGCTCAGAGAGGAAAGGCCTTTTTAGGCTGGTCTGGAATCCTCTGGGCTCTGAGCAGGCTACAGCACTTCCCCTCTCCCTTCAGGAAGGCTCCCTGGCCTACTCTCAGCTTCTTAAGCCTCTCCTTTCTCTCTGGGTGTGTTGTGGATGAGATGAGCAGCCAGCAGCTTGGCCCCAGCTCAGCTGTGACAGTGATGTGGGGTGAGGACAGAAGAGGAGTCTCACGTTCTGATCCTCCAGGGTCCCCAAGGAAGTGGTGGCTGCTGACCTCTCTCTTACTCCTGACCTCTGATCCCTCCCCCAACCCCCACCTCCACCCCAGTGCTCTAAATCCTACTCCAGCCAATTCCTTGACACCTATGATGCCCACAACATGGCAGTGGATGCTGTGTCCTGGAACCCATACCACACCAAGGTGTTCATGTCCTGCAGCTCCGACTGGACAGTGAAGATCTGGGACCACACCATCAAGTGAGGGGCCTGCCCCGGCCCTGCCCTTCCTCAGGCCCTACCGTGGGCTGGGGCCTATGGGCTCTGGCATTGTGAGCCCTCTGTGTCATGAGCTTTCTACCACTCCACCACTGCAGGACCCCAATGTTCATCTATGACCTAAATTCAGCCGTGGGTGATGTGGCCTGGGCACCATACTCTTCTACTGTGTTTGCAGCAGTTACCACCAATGGGAAGGTGAGTACCCCCTTCCTTACCCTGCTGAGTCACTACTGGAGATAGGACAAGGTATTTCAAGGTCCCTCCTGGAGAGCCCACTCTGTGCCCAGGTCAGGTAGGGGAAGATGGGACATAAGGACTGTGTATTCTCAAGGGCCAGGCCACCAGGGCCCTGTCAAAAGAGAAACTGGTTATTCCATGAGGCCTCAAAGAGAGAATGGTGCTGTTCATCTGGAAGGAGAGAGTATTCTGGGAGATGAGATGCCATGAGGAGCAGTTATCTTCTCTGAGCCCCTGGGTGGGAGCTACAGGGTGTCAGGGGCCAGCTTAATGTAAGGAAAAAGTTATGAGTCAGAGTTTATCTGGGGTTGAAATAGTGTCTAAAAGGTGGTGAACAGTCCCCATCCCCAGACATGTGCAAGTTAAGTCTGAGAAGGTCTGTTCAACACTGAGAATTGGGGAAAGCTCAGCAAAAAAAAACTTTGCAAGAAAATTCTTAGATGCAAACACATTTTCCTTATGGACTTGGATATAAACTGAGAAGCACCTACCCAAGGAAAGACTATAGTGATTAAGGAATTATGCTAAAGTCAGTCATCTATTTACTGACCAGGTGTTTACTAAGGGCCAGTGATGGCACCCAGCTCCAGGCCAGGGCATGGGGATTCAAGTCCAGCAATATCTAGTGAAAGGAAAGAGATAAATAAATAAATAAAAATTTAAAATTTTCCATAGTGATAGTCTAGGCAGAGATTAAAAGAGGATGATGTGTGCACACAACTGTTCGTAGCAGCAATATTCCCAATAGCCAAGAAGTGATACACAGCAAATGCCTATCAACACATTATATGATTCTATTTATATTTGTCTAAATAGGCAAATCTATAGAGACAAAAAGCAGATTTGTGGTTACTTAGAGCCAAGTAGATTAGGAGAAAATGAGGAATAACTAACTGCTAATAGTTACAAGGGTTCTTTGGGGGGAGATGAAAATGTTCTGAAATTGGTTGTGGTGATGGTTGCACAACTGAATATACTAAAAACCAAGAGTTGTATACTTCAAATTGTGAATTATATCTCAATAAAGCAGTTATATATGTGTGTGTGTGTGTGTGTGTATATATATATATATATATATATATATATATATATATATATATGAAGAGTGATATAAAAAAAGGACTGGGTGGCTCTTAGGATGGTCAGGGAACGCTTCCTTAAAGAGGTTACATTCAAGCTGAGAGCTGAATGACAATGACAAGAAAGAGCCAGTCTTGTGAAGATGGGGGAGGGGGTATTCCAGACCTAGGAACAGCTAGTACAAAGGCCCTGAGGTAAGTATGAGCTTGAGGGGTTTAAGGAATAGGCAGGCACGTGTAGCTAGAGTCTAGTAAGCAAAAGGGAGAAAGCATAAGAGTAGAAAATCTGGAGTAAGAAATCTGGATTTTATGTGTTATACTTAGGGAAATTATTAGACAATTTCAGATTTTTAAAGGTAAGACTGGCTGCTGCATGGAAAATGGGTTGTAGAAAAGTAAGAGTGGAAACAGGGAGACCAGTTAGGGCACTGCCACAATTGTCCAGGCATGAGTTGCCAATGGTTTGGACTTAGGGTCTGGTAAAAATAAGAGCAAACATTTGTTGCACACTTATGTCAAGTACTATCTGAATACCTTACATATTAACTGGCACAAACCCTAGCTCTTCTACTTACTAGCCAGTTAGCCTTAAGAGCCTCTATCTTCTCATCTATAAAATGGAGATAATAATGGAACCTACCTTATAGAGTGGCTGTGAGGATTATAATTAGGTGAGACAACCATGTAACATGCTTGCTCAGAGTCTAGTTCATAGTAAGTGCTTAATAAATGGTAGCTGCTATTGTTAATTCTGCATAGACTTAAATTTTCTCCTAAACCTTTTATTTTCATTTCCTCAACCATAGGAAAAACACAAACAGATACAAATCCCCTCTCCTCCTGCCTCCAGCTCCAGTGTGCTAGGCTTCTGTGTTTTGTTTCCCCAGAAAGCCCAAGGATGGTTCCTCCAAGGTGGGGGACAGGGGCCTTATTAGCCCTGAGTGTGCTGACACCTACCTCTCCACAGGCCCACATATTTGATTTGTCCATCAACAAGTACGAGGCCATCTGCAGCCAGCCCGTGGTGGCCAGAAAGAAGAACAAGATCACCCATGTGCTGTTCAATCCCATCCACCCCATCATCATTGTGGGTGATGACCGTGGGCATGTCACCTGCCTCAAACTCTCACCCAACTTGCGAAAAATGCCAAAGGTATGCTTAGGGAGTTTGGACTGCTGCAAGAAATCATCTCCAGGGTGGTGGGGGATGGGAGAAAGGGGAAGAACCAGGGAATGAACCCCAGGTTTATGACTTGGGAAACCCAAGGTAAGGGTGGGGTCATAGCCCAAATGAGGAGCTAAGGAGAAGCAAATTTATGGGGAGACAATAAAATCAGACTGGACACGCTGAGTCTGAGTTACCTGTGAGGCCCCCAGGTGGAGGTAGGTATCCAGGGAGCAAGTGACCACCTGGGTCTGAAGCCTGGGGGAAGCACATGGGCATCATTGGCTTATTTAGTGGAGCCCAGGTCACCCTGGCAGAGGGCTCGAGGCTTAGTCACAGCTTCATTGGTTGGGCACACACAGGGCTTCAGCTCCTGGGCTGGAGCTACGGGTCCACACAGGGAAAAAGGAAATGAGCCGTGAGGAGGGGAAGTAGGTCAGCAGCCAGGCAGTCCTCCTTTTGAGCTCCGGTTCCTTTCTGGGATCTCTAATGATCTGGAGACCCTGCCCAGAGCCCAAGGGCCCTGAATACAGGCCATGGAGCGGAGCCCAGAGCCATGACCTCAAAGTTTGGTCTCAGAGTCCTGATTCAGACTTCATTAACCCAGACTTTAGAATCCAGAGCCCAAGAGCCCAACTTAAAAATCCAGAGCCCAGGAGCCCCGAACCCAGTCCTGCCCACTTGGGTGCCAAAATTTGCTTTCTGCCTAATTCTGGGCCAGAATCAGAGCAGAGCCAGGGCTGGGCCAAATTGCTCTGATGACTGTACCTCATAGTAGCAATTTGGGGCATTTACTGAAATCTGAGGCAAGGGCAGGGACCTATCGCTTTCAATTACTGACACCTGCACCTCTACCAATGCAGAGGCCATTGTACTATCCCTCCAGTGCCCAGAGGTGCCTGTCTGGTCTATTCCCTTCCATGGCCAGGGAGGCAAGAGCTGGAAGTTTGGCTGGGTCTGTAATTGTAGCCAGCTGGGGGAGGGGGGTGGATTCGGCTATAAATACTCAGAAGGATGCTAAGCGCCTGCAGCTGTGGGCCAGAGGCTGTGGTGGGCTGGGGCTGGGGGTAGGGTGGGGTGGGGTGAGGTGGTTGGGTGTGGTCTGAAGTGCTTTGCTGAGCCCAGCTAGTTGGCCTTCAGTGCCGGGGGAAGGAGGCAGCACAATTTGTGGAACAGATAAAATCTGCTATTAATTTAGTGAGAAGAGAGACCAGGCTTGAGCTGGCAGATCTGGACAGCCCTGTGGGAGGGATGATCCCTTGGGACAGGAGGAGTACAGCCATCGATCACGCTGTGAGGGTGGTAGATCTGGGCTGGGGCCTGCCCTGCCCACTCTGACCCAGATAGGCAAAGATCTCCCACAGTCAGTTCCAACTCTCTCAGAGCAAATGTCAGTCATGGCTGGAAGAGCTGGACTCTGTGTATCTGGTGACCGATATTTCTAAGGATGTGAGGACATGAGTACCTTGGGATCAGAAGACCTGAGTAGGTGACAGCTGGGAGCTGAGACTTGGGTGGATTGAAGGTTCCTGTGAAACTGCCATCTGACATCAGGAGCCAAGTGATTGGTGCAAATGGAAGTCCTATGGGCATCCCTCCTGGCCTTTCTCCTCAGGCTGCTGCCTCCTTGCCCTTCCCAAGAGGGCTTGGCCTCACAGGTCCAACTCCTGGCTCAGACAGCTTCCCATGATTGGTGTCAGAGCCCAGCTTGTCAAAGGTTAAGGACTGTCTTTACTTAACTACTGTATAGATGAGAAATTGAAGCTCAGAAGGGCAAGGAACTAGCTCAAAGTCATATAGGGGGTTAATGACAGAACTGGAACTAAAAGCCGCATCTCCTACCTCCCAAGGGAATGGGGTGAGGCTAAGAAGAGAACATGAGCTTAATTCAGGAGGGAGAGGGGGAAGGGAGAAAAAAGATATCTTGTCCTCTGCCTTGAGAGTGTAGAGGTGAGCTGAGTAGTGGCAAAGGCACTGGGCCCCAAGAGGAGAGAGATTTGGGAGCAGGTGCAGGGGTCACATCAGGAGGAAATCTGAGCTCCACATGGTGTCAGCAGCTGGGCTAGAACCAGGAAGGGGGCTACTGGGCCCTGCACTTTCTCCCACCTTGCAGCCCAGGCCAGACCCAGACTGGGCTCTCTGCAGGCATGGCTGGGGCAGGTGCCAGTGAGCAGTGGGCACAGGTGGCTGAGAAGGTGGGGGGTTGGGAGCAGAGGGAAGGCAGGAAATGGTAGCTGCCCCAGCTTAGCCCACACCCCACTGCCTGGACAGAAGGGAGCTGGGACTGATGCTGGTCTGCCAAGGAGCTCTTGGGGCCTGTGAGTGACACATATCCCAGTATCTCAAGTCTTTTTCTCAGGGCCCAGCTTATCTAAAGCATTAGAGTGTTCTGTAGGAGCGGGGAAGGGATCATAAAATCAGATCTGCTCTCCTGAGGGACAGTCCCAGCCAAGGGCATCTAGAATCACATACGATGTCCCATCTGCCCTCCTGGTCTCTCAGTACCCTCCCCAACCCTGAGTATGTCTGACAATGCTGGCATGGCCCCAAATGTCACCCCACTCCCAACATGACCTGAAAGTAGTTACCATGTTAGAGTACCAGGTATGGGCACTTGTAGCTCTGTTCACACTCCTCTTACTCTGAAAATACACATCCCTTAGCCCATTAGAACTCAGTCAGGGAACTTCCTGTGAGAAGGATGATCCCAACAGTCAGAGGGGCCCACTTTTCTCTAGGACTACAGTTCCCTCTGGCTTGAAAGGTTAGTTACTCCAAGGGTCGGTAGGTGGATACCTTTCCTCACTCTTCCCAGCATCAAGACCATATGTCGATATGAGGTTCAGAGCCAGAGCTGGACACTTCTTGCAAGCCTCAGCTGGACCTCTGTGTCGCCTGAGTTGGGAAAGGATCACATGGGAGTCGGGGGAGGCAGAGATCTAGAATCTAATGGGCAGGGGAGGGCTGGGTACAGCCGGAACTGGCTCAGGAGAGAAGGTAGTGCTGAAACCCAGTGATAGATGGCCCTCCTCTCACCATTTTTTCCCTGTGTATTTCCCCTCCCCGCAGGAGAAGAAGGGGCAGGAAGTGCAGAAGGGTCCAGCTGTGGAGATCGCAAAACTGGACAAATTGCTGAACCTGGTGAGGGAAGTGAAACCCAAGATCTGAGGGCATGGTCTCAGTCCTATCCAATTTCTCGAACCCAGTACTTGCAGCCCCTGACCCTGGTACTCAAGCCTAGCCTTAGCATCTAGTATGTGACCCCACTCCTAATGAGGTCCCAGCATCTGCCCCTTAGCACCCTGCTTCTGCTTTGGTCCCAGCACCTCATCCCAGGACTTGGCTCTCAGCCACTGTTACCCATTCCTACTTTGCACAAATAAACTGGTGTCTGGAAGCCTACCCCACCTTTAATTTTGCTACCATAGGACCCTCAGGAAGAGAAGAAAAATCTCAGGGTAGAGCTGAAGTTCAATTTATTATCCAGCAAACAGTGGGAGGACCAGAGGAGGGGCCCAGCCTGGACACCCTCCCATTATTGCCATGGATTCGTTTGCTTCCCCACCCGAGAGGGCCTAGAGGTGCTCGGCCTAGGGTGAGGGTGGACCCAGCCCCTGGCCCTTTTGATGGAGCTGAGTCCAGATGGCCCTGGCCCTAGCACCAACTCATGAATCCCCACCCCGGGCCTGTCTACCTAGGACCACCAGAGCCCCACTTGAAGCCAGGCTGGCTAGACTCTGGGCTGCTAGGTCTAGCTCCAGACAGACTGGGCTCTGAGTTCTGGACCCCAGGCTGGCTCAACCCTGGGATCCTGATTCCAGGCTCCGGGTGGAGTGGACTTAGGTCCCAGACTTAGGCTAGGCCAGGGGCTTTCAGGGCTGCAGCAGATAGCTGCCCTCATGGCTGGGCTTCTGGGGTGGGGGTGCCTTCTCAGGGCAGGGGCCAGGGCTGGAGTTGGGACTGGATTCAGAGAGCGAGTCGATGTCGGCAGAGCGGGAATGGCAGGCCCAGCAGAGAATGACCCAGAGCAGCAGCAGCAAGAAGCCTACGAGGCCATTGCAGATGATGGCGATGAGAGCTCCCTGGGAGATGGCTGCCCCCATGACAGGCAGCACCCTCAGACCAGCACGGACAGCAGGGTTGACAGTAGGGCTGCCTCAATGGCAAAGCCCATGCCGAGGTGGGACTCTGGTATAGCTGGCCTTCCAAGGAGGCTGGCCTGTCCACGCACTCAATGATTCCTGGGCATTGGAGGTGTCCACCTGTAGTCTTGAGCCTATGGGGTGTGGGGGTACAGAGTAAAGAGTGGTGAAGAGAAGGAATGGGGTGAGGCCTAGGAGGAGAGGACGAGAGAAGCGAGCCCCCTCCCACATCTCTGGCCTCCCTAGCAGAGGACTTTGTGTCCCAACAGGCCCAAATATTCCACAGAGTCAACGCCCCCATGTTCAGGCCTGGCTCTGAGCACTTGGAGTGGGATGTTACTACAGGGGAAGCTGGAGTAGACAGCCTATATCTCACTCTCCTTAGAACAGGTGGGCAGGGCCAGGCTTCCAGCCCTCAAAAGCACTCTGTGAGTGGGTAGGACTGAGGTAACCCAAGGCCTCAGAAGATGGGTATTGCAACCAGATTCATTCAGTGTGGCCTGGGCACCTCTCCCCTCTCAGGAGCCAGCCAGCCAGCCCAGGAGACCTCCAGAGGTGCCAGCTCACACAGAGGGAACTTTGTGGAAGCCTTGGCAGGCATGTGTGGGTCTGTGTATCCAAGGCTGTTATGTACCTAGGTGTGCCTCTCTCGGTGGGACTGTCTCTCCAGCTTAGGTGTGTTTCTGTGTGTCTCTTACTCTGTCTCTCCGTTCCCTTGCCTGGATGTGTACCTCTGCCTCTATATACCCATCTCTATGTTTGTGCAGTTGTCTCTCTGTGTGCCCCCATCTCTGAGCGTCTGAGTGTGTCTCTTGTGTCTCTCTTTACCCAGTCTGTTTGTATATCTCTGTATTAGTCTGTGTGTCTGACTCCCTGTCTCTTTGTGTATGGGTTTCTAGTGTCTCTCCCTCTCTCTTTCATGGCTGTGTGTCCCTGTCCCCGTGGACGTGTCTCTCTCCCCTTCTCCGTGGGGTCTGTGGTTCTGTGCATCTCTCTTGTGTCTCTTTGTGTCTGTCTCTTTCTTTCCGGCAGCTGTGTCTCTTTGTGGGTCTATGTCTCTCTATCTCCCTCTCTGGGTCTCTGGTTCCCGGTCCCCGTGCCTTTAGGGGTAGGGCCCCCGTTACCTGAGTTGAGTCCGGTACGCGCCTCCGGGAAGGTCCGGGCAGCAGGATGCTGGGCGCCGAATGAGGCTCGGGAGCCTGCGGGCTGGGGGCGGCAGGAGGCGGTAGGGGCGACGTCCCCTCCTCCGACCCTCCCCCTAGGCCGCGCAGCCTCTGCCGGCCGCTCCCGCCGCGGCGCGACCGGGGCGGCCTCTGCCGCGGGCGGTCTGCGGTGAGCCGGCACCTCCTCCCCCTGGGGCGGCGCCTCCTCCGCGTCCCCGGGCGCTCGCTCGCTCGGCAGCGCTCGGGCGGCGGCACCGGCGGCCCGGGCGTGGGGTTCGGCTGGGCTCGGCTGCGTTCGGCTGGGCTCGGCCAGGCTCGACGGGCAGCAAAAGCAGCGATGAGCCCCGCCTTCTGGGAAGCTGGCAGCCGGCGGCCTGTTGGGGGTGGAGACATCCCCCCTCCGGCGCCGCTGCCGCCACTCAATTGGCGGGCCGCTCCAGGCTTCCGTGCCATTGGTCGTGCGCTGGGCCCCGCCCCTTGCGGGAGGGGGCGGGGCGGGGCGGGAGGAGGGCTGAAGGGGCTCCTCTATCTCAATCCCCAACGAGAAGACGGGGATAGGAGCGAGGTCCACCTACCTTTAGGAATTTATGGCACCTTCCACACCTGGACGGTGTACACCCAACATCTGAGAAAGACCAGAGCCTCTGTACCCCCATAACCGAAGAGACCACCCCTCCATACCTGGGAGAGGTGTCTGTCCCTGTCATCTGGAGAAAGCCTCTGCATCCCCACACCTAGGAGGAGGCGGAACCTCCCCACCTTGGAAGCCCTTATACTCACTCCCACACGTTCACTCCTGTCTGAATGGGGACTCTGCATACCTACTCCAGAGGATGTATAGTTGGCTCCAAATTCCCTGGCCCCGGGAGGTGTGAGCAGCTCTGCCAACACAAGTTCTTTGGACACATTTACTGAGTTCCCACCCAATATTCGTCGTGGTTTGTGGTTTTCTCTGCCCTGGGGTAGCCTAGGACAGAGAAGAATGTCCTGAGGGATGGCTCAGCCCTGGCTGGAATTGGACCAGGCATGACTCTACATTCTAGAAGCTCCTGACTCCATCCTAGAAGCTCTCCTTAGAGGAAGATCAACTTGGGCAGGAGCAGTCAGGTAGGCCTTCCTACCCACCTCATATGCCAGTGATTCCTCCATGTTCTGAACTGGATCCTCTTCTTGCCCCATTATACATATTCTCCATGGAGAAGCACATCCTTGAAACTATACCATGAAGACAGTGCTCCCAAATCCAGCCAGCCTTAACTTATCTCTGGCATTTAGACTCAGATCCGAGTGCCTACCAGATCAGGGTGGCGTTGATTCCTGGTTCTGCCATTCACCTAACTTTGTGACTTTGGGCAAGTTATTAACCGCTTTTAGCCTCAGCTTCCTCATCTCTAAAATGGTTATGGTAATAGCTACCTCTCAGGGTTGTAATTCACTAATTCATTTATAACAGACCTACCACATCTCAGCAAATGCCACCTGACACAACCCAAGGACTACATGGCTAAGGGACCCCTTCCCCCAGTGCCATGAAATTCACATGAGGTCCCTACAAATCCAAATGCTATCTCAAAAATGAGAAAGGGGAGGGTAAAATAACCTGAAAGACTGAGTCATCCAAGCCTACTGAGTTACTTAGAGACTGTCTAAAATAAATTTTTGGACCCTACTGAGTTTACCAGAGTGGATTAATTTTAGTTCCCCCTGCCTGTGTTACCCAGCAGGGTGGGGGCATTGTGAGCAAGATCAAATCAGTTCTAGGAAACAGAGGAGACTTCTATCATTGCACATCTGAATGTAATGTGAGAGAATTTGTGACCCAGCTGCAGGAGTTCAGATTTTATCCTGAAAACAGTGGGGAGCCACGAAAGAATTTTGAGCAGAGGAGTAATGTGATCATATCCAGAAATTAGAAGGATGATTGGGGCTGCTGGGTGGAAGGAGGGATTGCAGGCATTTGAGAGCAAAGGCATTGAGTAATGACAAGGGACTGAAATTATGTAGGGAAGCAGGAGAGGAGAGAACAGGAGAGAGCATTGAGGATATTACAATTGGCAAGACTTAGAGACGTAGACCTATAGGATATGGACATAAAAGGAAGAGAAAACGTGAGATAACTCCCAGGTTAGTAACTAGGGACACTGTGGTACAATTTACAAAGATAGAAAACACATGAGACGAGTTGAGCTTCAGCGGGGGGCTTGGGTAAGGGAGGAAGATGAGTTCAGTTTTGAATATATTGAATTTGAGGTTCCAATTGGACACCCAAGTTAGATGTCCAATAGGCAGTTGGGTAAACAGGTCTGAGGTTCAGGAGAGAGATCCAGCCTGACGATAACCTTTTTGTGAGTTAACAGCAAAGGGTGATCGTCAAACCAGGTAAGTGGATGAGCTCACCCAGGAAGAGTAAGAACTGGTTTAAGCAAAAAGATACATTTATAATCAGCTACTGAAAGCTAAAAACAGGGATGCCTCAGGAATAACTGGAACTAATAGAATCAAAAGCCATTATGCTTTTCTCTCCACCTGCCATCTCCATTATTTTCTGCCCGTCTCCTTCATTTCCCTCCCCTGCCACCACCTCCACCCCTTGTAATCCCTACCCCCAGACGGGTTTCCAGTGCTCTTCTGGTCTACGTGATGAAAAACTTGACTTCAGACAATCCTAGAGCTTAAAATCTTATTGTCTGAGGGTGCAACCACTCACTGGCTTCCTTTTCCAGCTGCGGTTTGCAAATTCTTCAGGAAGTACTCTGATTGGCTCAGTTTAATTAGATGTTTAACTTGGGACCAATCACTGTGGCCAAGGGATGGGTGAGGACCAAGTTGCCTAACATGACCCCCATGGACATTGGTAGTGGGAGACAGGGTTTCCAGGAGAAGAGAGATCCTGAAAAAGCAGAATGGCAGGTGTTCACTGTAGTAGGCCACCCTTTTGGGTCAACACACATATTATTTTCCTATATATGTGATTCCCAAAATGTCCTCACCTACATAATCCAACCATCCCACATAACATATGTCAGTAAATTCACCTCTCCAATGGAGGGCAGCTCAGTGACACATTTAGCTACTGCTTCTGGAGGTTATCTCACAGGACCACTGTTCTTCAAATACAGGTTCTCTGGGTAATGTCCCTTTATGCTCTATTCAGGTCTCTATTAATTGTGAACATGGCTTCTAATAATCTCATTACTTTTGTTTAAACTGCCTTCGAACTACCTTTAAGTCACTCCCTCTCCCCACCAAAAATCCAAACCTCCTAATATTTACAGATGGAAGAAATAGAGAATAAAATGGAGTAAAAAGAAAGCACTATACAGTGGTTCCTAATTCCAAGCATCATCTATAATTTTTTTGGCCATGAATAACAATAAAAATAATGGGCCCAGGAAATCTGGCATCTGTTTGTTGGCAGACTTCTTTGGCTGTAGAGTTCTTCAGGCAGTCAGTCTGGCTGCCTCAAGGTCTTGCCCCCAGGATGAGCAAGTGCCATTGTAGAGGACTTCTTTGTGGGGCACTGTACTGATTAGGTTTGTACTGGGATTGAGCAATCACAGATCTCTGCATTTATGAGGATTGGGTGTAGTTTTATATTTCCTCCTAGATGATACATTTCTTTTAAAACCATAATGAGCTGTCTGTCAGTTTCATCTGGGGGAGAATTCCTTTTGCTGCAAATAGCATCTTTCATTGATCCTAAAACACGGGTTTTTTTTCCCCCTAGTTTAAACAACTCTGAAATCAGAATATGTCTTGCAATTAATGGCATATAATAGTTTTTTAGCCTCTTTTTTCTCAGTAGCTCACAAAATAACTTGCCTTTTATAATTGATGGAACATGAAATTTATTAAATGTAGTGATTTTATTAGAGTTCTTTCTCACAAATAATAGAATCCCCTCTGGCTAGTTGAAGCATAGGAGGGATTTGTTAAAAGATATTATTTATCTCAGAATTGTTAGGAGGGCTGGGAAATAGACTTGAGGCTTAAGTTTCTAGGAATAACACCCAAACCATACCACACCACTGCCATTCCAAATACAGCAGACTCTCAGTTAACAGGCACCCATGGGGATTGGTAGATGCTGGATAAATGTAAGAAGACTCCCTGTTAACTGGAACTCAAGCAACTGGCACTCTCAAGCAACCAGCAAAAATCTCCAGAATGCCAGTTGCTTGAGTTCCAGTTAACAGAGAATCTACTGTACTAAGCACCAAGAGTTCAATTTGACGGCCAGCTTTAAAACTCTATGGCACTTCTGTGGGAGGAACTCAATATTGCAGCCACTGGGGAACCACTGCTGTTACCACTACCATACCCACTAGCTGGACACGTGTGGTACCACCAACCTGCTTCCTTCCTCTATCAGTCAGGATTAGCTAGGTAACACAGTAGTTACAAACAACCCCCAGATCTTGCAGGCTTGGAATAACAAAGATGTATTTCTTGCTCATGGTATAGTAAGTGAAGGAGGGAAGGAAGTCTTGCTCACTGTGGTCACTCGGGGATCTAGGCTGTTGGAGACCCCACTTTCTTATGATGATGCCACCTTCTTGCTAGGAACCTTCATACTTTACTGTGGCAGAAGAGAGTGAGGAAAAACATACACTGGCTTCTGCTCACATTGCATCGATCAAAAATTTCGTGACCACACCTAACATCAAGGGACAAGGGGAGTGCAATCCTTATGGTGCTCAGAAAGAGAGGAGAACCAGACATATTGGTGAACTTTGGTGATATTTACCTTGCTCATATTCTTCATTTCCAAATCTAAGTCTCACACGGGTGAAATAGCATGCTTGTAAACAAGCTGTAAGGAATGCTGGGAATTTTAGTTCTGACTTCTGTATTGAGGAGGCTGGATTTTAAAATGAGAATTTTTTCCATGTAGGAAACTGTTTAAAAGGTGAAGGACATTCATGAATACAACATATTCTACTACCATAATCATCACTAGAATTTTGTAGAACTATGCTCTCTGAATCTCCATGTTTGCCAAGAAGATACAGGGCCTGCACAGGCTCTGGGAGGAGTGATTTCTCTTTTTGAGCACTATGTCTGGGGGCTCTTTCAATCTCTCTGCCTATGCCTACTGGCTTCATAGGAGATCACTGGCTGGGGTGACAGGGTTGGAAGCTTTTCTTCCACCTGCCCTGGGGCGATGTCCTTGCCTCACCCACATTCCAGTCAACTCACTTTAAGATAGGAGGCACCATCACGTTTGCCTGGCAGGGTAGGGACATCAAGTGGGTGGTCCGCAAGCAGTTAGGGGACAACAGAGTAAGTATTTCATTTGGATAATCTGGATAAGATGTGTTTTAGTCTTGACCTCAGACTGCTAGGAGTCAGATCATGGTGTGCCTTGTCAAACTGCAGAACCTGAGCTGTTGGCTGTCCTCTAAAGTGGATGGCCTGGTTAGGAAGCGGAGAGGTCCTAGCAATCAGGAAGGAGATACACCGAAAGAGTCAGAAGAAATGGGAAGCCCCACTTGTTGTTCTCACCCTTCTCTCTCTAGACAAGCTCCCTCCGCTTCTCCAGTCCACCTAATAATAAACTCATTTTCTGGCAATTCTTAAGTTTATAGCTTAAATCCAGGTACCCAACAAGATTGTTGGCTCATCCCTTTCAGTTCTAGTTTCAGCTTAGCCTTCTCAGTTCCAGTTCCAAAATTCCTAGATACTTGCTCTCATCAGCCTGGCTTTGATTAGACCAGTGGCTCTCAACCTTCCTAGTGCCAGTGACCCTTTAATACAGTTCCTCATGTTGTGGTGACCCCCAACCATAAAATTATTGGTAGCTGCTCTCTACACACGTGTGACTGGTCCGCATAAGTACATTATGGCACAAACCTTGTCACATACACCTGTATTTGTGTGGGGTGTATGTGATCGGGTTGGCGTGATGGTGTCATCACGCCGGGTACTCCTACGTGGGCGTGTCTGCATGTGGGCAGGCCCGCCTGGAGACGGACAGAGCAGCCGTGTCTCGGTTCCTAAGACCATTGGAAATGTGTGTTTTCCTGTGGTCTTAGGCGACCCCTGTGAAAGGGTCGTTCTACCCCCAAAGGGGTCGCAACCCACAGGTTGAGAACCGCGGATTAGGTGCTGTTCCCCACACCAGTGATCCGTTTCAGGAAGCAGGGGGTGAAGGGTTGTCATCAGATGGTGGCTCCCGTAATAACCATGTGAGTGAAAGGTATTTCCCACAAGAAGGAAAGGCCATGCAAACAAAACATAAAGGAGTCCACCATACTACCCTTTGTGGATGCAGGGGGAAAGATAAACCTACAAGGTAAATCAGGAAGGAGTTGTCAGAGAGGTAGAAGGAAAACCAGGGTGTGTGTGTGTGGGGGGGCACAGTTTCAGGGAAGCCAAGAAGGGACAGAGGTTCAAGAAGGGAGAGGTCAGAAATCCAACTGTCAAAGAGAGTTCTGGTAGTTTATGTAAGAGGGACCATTGGACTTAAACAAGGAGATGGTTGGTTACCTTGGCAAGAAGTAGGTCTGCAGATGGGGTATGTGATAAATACTAAATTTTAGTGGTTTCAAGAGTTAGTAAGAAGTGAATTCATATAAGTACCACGTGCTGACCGATTGCACCACTGGAGCTCCAAGAAGTGAATTCAGTACACATGGTTTTTTCAAGAGGACTGACTATAAAAATTAGAGGAAGGAGAGTAGATATGGAAGGATGGGAAGGATGTGGCATCAAAGGAAGTTTCTTCATTTCTAAAAATTTCTTACGTGGGCATGTTTACATACTGGTGGGAAGGAGCCAGGAGAAAGGCTAGAATTGATGGCTCTTTTTATTATTACTGTCCATCTCCCCTGGTCTGTGCAGATCCAGGACGGAAGCTAAGGACCTGGCAGGAGGTGCAAACCATTTCAGCTTTTTCCTAGGCCACACTAGAAAGCCGGGCAGAGACTGGGGGTACTTGGCGTTGGCACTGGGTGACCCAGGGCCCTGGGGTTGTACTGTGGTCTGTACCTAGACAGAAAGGACTTGTGTGGACGATGAAAGTTCCCAATGCTGGAGACAGTCCTCAGTAGGTGAGGGCAGGGTGGACCCCAAGCAGCTACATTCTGGCACAGAGGACCTTGCTATGTACTCTGATTTCCCCCTCTCGGAAGCATGCCTATCACTGCCCCCGACCCACCTACTCACTCATCCCTGCCAAGCTCTCACCTCCTTTCTTATCTCCTCTTCTTCACCTCCTCTCCCTCCTCGGCCTCTGTCCCCACCTTCTGTTTTTCACTGTCCCTGAAGCTGGCTCACCAAGGTCCCTTTCACCTCCTTGTCACATCCAGTGAATATTTCTTCCTAGATCAGACGAGATCGGGCGTGTTCAGGGTGGTATGGCCGTAGACAGTGAATATTTCTTAGTCCTCATCCTTGTTGACTTCTTGGCAGCACTGAGATGGTTGCTCCCTCTCTGAGCCCCCACCTTCCCTTGTTTTTCATTAAGCCATTCTCTCTGGAAACATTTCTTTCTCCTTCCAAAACAACAACTATTGTTTATTAAAGTGCCTAGACTCTGTCAGAATTTCACATCATCATAGATATTCCTCACCTACATGCAGGACGGCTCCATGGAACAGATAAAAGAATCGGGGCTGAAGGCAACCAAGACACTTCTCCAAGGCCCACAGCAGCCACGACGGTCTGGATTAAAGCCCCCCTTTACTGCAGTGTGCTTAACTCCAGCTTGTGGTCTGTCCCCCTTGCCTGCCGGTCCCTCCTTAGCTTCGTTGGTGACTGTGCTCTTTGCACTCACCTTCTTCCCTTATCTCCTTAAGTGATCTCCTCCCCTACAATGCCCATTTTTGTGCTGACATTGCTTTAATACCAACCCTCACTCCCGGGTCCCAGACTGGTGTTTGTTGCTGCTGCTGCTGCTGCTATGGTTAGTAGAAGAGCTAAGATTTATGGAGTATTTACAACATGGCAGGCACGGTGCTACTTTCTTTATAGATATCATTTCATTAAATCCTCACGACGACACTGTGAGGTGAGTACTGTTTTCCCAGTTTCCACTTAAGGAAACTGAATCTTCGATTAATCGACTCATCCAAGGGCAGCAGGAGCCCAGTTTTGTCTGACCTCTGAATCCATGTTTTTAACTGCTGACCAGATGCCTTCTACCAGGAGGCTCCCCACAAGCCCTCCCCTTGACATGTCTACCTCTGAGACCATCTGCCCCTTCTTTGCTGTGTGCCTATAGGCAAGTGATTGAACGTCTGAGCCATGGTGACCACCTTCCACAAAGCTAGTTTGTTGTCCTCCTGTGCTAACTAATTCAATAAACAGTCCTACCATCTCCCAGTTAACAGGGTTGTGCAAGACTCTTCTTTTTCCCTTCCCTTCCCACTCCACGTTTGTCATGACTCGGTGACTTTATGCTCTTAAAAGCACTGTTCTCACTGCCCTGGCCCTTCACTCTTTCCTGCTTGCTCTCAAGCCTCCCACACTGCTCATTCAAAGCACCTCACTCAGGCCCGCTCATGCTCTCAGCCACCAAGAGTTCCACATTCTATTCCCCTCTTTACCCTCCTCTGCATGGGCCCCCAGAACAGTCTCCCAAACACAAATCTGACCAGGTGTCCCCAGCTCCCAGGGCCCCCTGACTCTCAACAGAGGCCCCTGAACCTCAGCCTGGCTCTCCAAGCCCCGACTCCCTGGCCCCAGCTCCTCTGCAGCCCCAGCTCCCATAGGCCTACCACTTCCCTGCCATCTTTCCCTTGCCCTTACCCCTAAGGGAAGTGGTATCTTCTGCCTCTCCACAGTGTCCCCCACAACTAGTATGTGTTTTTCCAGTGACACTGAGCCCAGTGGTGGGTGTGATCAGAAGTGCAAAATTGATAATGTTTCTCTATTTTATAAAAACGAAATATATGGTTGCACAACAACATGAATATACTTAATACTATAGAACTGTACATTTAAAAATGGTTCAAATAGTAAAACAATACAAAAGTAAACTAAATGTAAGTGCTCTCCCAGGTCCCAGCCCCTGTGCCAGTAGGAAGGTCGTTTGGGGAGCCCCTCCTCCTCCACCTCCCGCACTGTGCAGAGGTCCTGGGTATTTTATTCTGTGATTCACGTGGTCTCTGCTGAGATGCCCAGATTGGGGGCGCAATGTCCAGGATCCTCTCTTCCCTAGCCCAGCCTGACCCCACTCCTAGGGCATCTTTAGGGAGTGTCTGCAGATGCCACCTGTCCACTCAAACATATACCCCCTCTTCATTTTTTGCGGGGCGGGGGGACTCTCTGGATTGCTTGCTCCTTCTCTCCTCTCTGTAGCACAATCCCCTCAAGAAGCTTAGGCTTCCAGAAGGCCAGAGTCAGGAAGATGTCTGCATTTGACTCCATTGATTCGGACTTGGGCCTGAGAGACGGAGAAAAATGCCCCAGCCTTCTGCTTGAGATAGGAAAGGGAAGACTGTGGTTGGAACAAAACTCAGTTATTATCTCAGGAAGTCATTCCGGCACACTGACTCCAGCCTCAGGTGATCAAATCTCTTAGGGGCAGAAAGCAAAATGTATCTTTCCCTGCATATATGGAGACGCACTAACACACATACACACAAGCCACAAAGCAGACACACATACAAGCAAAGACACACGTACACAGAGACAACGAGCCTCCCCACAGACACAGGCATGCACACGAGAATACACATCCATATGGAGTTGCATGTGTCTAACACTCACTGTACACATATCACATATCCAGGAAAATACCAATAAAGCGGCTCACTGGTCTCCGTAACACACACACACACACACACGTGCAAAGGTAAACCAACCAGCAGACTCACACAACAGGTGTCAGCAAATGTGTTCTGAACCAATGACTAAAGAAAGAAGTCAGAGATAGATAAAGACAGGGATCAGTTTTCTAGAGACTGAGAGTATGTGTTCATGTGGAGGCTGGTGGGAGAGAAAGCCAGGTGGAATAGGGAAGGGAGAGATCCTGACACCAAGGAAAGAGTATTGATTACTTATATGGGGCTAACTACTCACCTAGCCCTCATTTATTCATCTGTTCATTTAATAATCACCACGCTGGGTGGTCTGCTGGGCTAGGCAGGCAGAAGGCTGGGCTCCTCCGTCCTCTCACATGCACAGCCTGTGGGACAGACAGACCTGTCCATGAGCAGCTATAACAGGGTGGTGAGTGCTGTGATGGGAGACGCCCAGCCCACCTCTGGACAGCAGTGGAAGGTAGGTGATGTCAGGAAAACTTGAATCAAATATGGAACAAGTAGGAGTTGGGATGAGGGAGATGGATGGGGAAGTCATCTTGGTCCAAGTGAACAGCTTGTAGGAAGGTGTAAATGTTGTTTTAACAAATTACCCTACATTTAGTGGCTTCAAACAACACAAATTTATTCTCTTACAGTCTGAAGGTCAGAGGTCTGAAATCAGTTTCACTGGGCTAGAGCCAAGGTGTAGACAGGGCTGGTTCCTTCTGGAGGCTTTGAGAGGAGGGTCCATTTCCTTGCCTTTTCAGCTCCTGGCGGCTGCCTGGGTTACTTGGCTTGTGGCCCCTTCCTCCATTTTTTCAATCTGCTTCCATGATCCCAGCACTTCCTTCTGTCGCTTTTCTATTAGGGTGGTTGTGATTATATCGGGACCACTTGTTAATCCAGGATCATCTTCCTATGTCAAGAGCCTTAATTTAATCACAGCTGCAAACTCCTTTTGCTATATGAATTGACATTCACAGGTTTTGGGAATTAGGATGCTTACATATTGGGGGCCGTTATTCAGCCTAGCACAAAGGAGATGGCATATTATCTCACGATTTTCAAAATGTCCTCTAATGTAATTTTTTATGCTCAGATTGAAGATGAGAAATCTGAGGCTCATGGAAGTTAAATGATTTGCCTTAAACCAAAAGAAATAGATGGACGGATAAATGATAGATAGATAGATAGACAGATAAATAGACTGATAGAGTCTTCATTATCTTTGTTTTTCAAATGTTACCTTGGAGAACTCTGAGATCAAACTAAATTTTCCCCCTGTATGTAACTTGCTTTTTCTGCCTAGTTTATAAAGTATTATTATTTTATCCTCCAAGTTTGGTAACTAAATCAGTGTGTCTTAATGTCAATTATTCTGTATCAGTCTTTCTGGTGTCTATATGGTGTGTACTTTCGATCTGACTATTCATTTCTTCTTCCTTTCAGGGAAAGCTTTTCTGTTTTTCATACCTTTTTCTGTTCCATTTTTGGAGCTTCTACTTTAGGGCTGCCAACAGTTACGCTTATGGTGGCTTGTCTTTGTCCTATTAACTTCAGTCTGATTGCTTTAATATCTTTATTTTTGCCTATCACATTTATTCTTAATATCTCAAACCAAAAAAAAAAAAAAAAATCTCAAACCTTTCCTATACATTACCTTGGTTTTCAGCCATACCTAAACACAGCAGAATAGATGTGTTTCCAGTTTCTTAAACTTGTAATAGTATTGTTTTGGTCCTTTATTGTTTTTCCTTAGTTCTATAATCTCCATTTTTATCTCATCCTATTGTTTTATCATCTTGTCTTTGAGTTCTTGTTCTATTGATTTCATACTATTATTAAGGCCTTCTATAAAGGAACCTGCTTTTATTCCTTTCACTGTGTTTTCTCCTAGATTGGGTTATCTATTTTTTTATATTTTGTCTTCTTTGTTCCTTTTCTTTTCCTTCTTCCCTCCAATCTTTCCTTTCTTCCCACTTTCCCTCTTTCCTGTGGTTGTGGTCTGTATGCCTAAAGGCCACATCATGGACAACTGTCTACCATGGCTCACTCTAGCAGACCTCTCCTTGCTCTAGAGTGTAGGTCCTTGAACCCCTTCTCTATTGTCTGGACCAGTTTAATCTTCCCTTGGGAGCTATGGTTGGAAAGCTAGTGATTGCTTTCAAACACACTCACCCTATTTCTATGGCCTGAGGGTGGCTTGGCTGGGGCTGCCCGCTGACCTTGATGGGCTTGAGTGCCCATCTCTCCTCTGAGGCCCTGTTAGCTATCTTTTTCCAGCTGGGGGTTGGGGCTCATCCCATCCTGCAAACTTTGGCTTGTTTCTCCAAACTCAGCCTTGTGCCCTGGAAGATGCCAAGCCAAAAAGATGGCAGCTCTTCTTGCCTCTCCTGGGGTCTCATGGCAGAACGTTGGGGCTTCTACTTACAAAAGAATTTTTCCAAACTTTTTATAAAGCTACTTATTCAACAGTTCACTTTCTCCATATTACAAGATACTAGTGAGACCTCTTGGTGTTTTGTTGATCTACCTTTACTCAATGCTACTTTTGGGCACAGGGTGAGGAGACATACCACTCACTCATTGCACTAGAATTTTCTGTTACTTTCATCCCATCATAAGGTTTATGAAAAAAGAATTTTTTTGTTTGGTTGAACTTGAGTTTGTAGCAATGTTTTTGTTTTGGTTTGTTTTGGCTTTTGTTCATTTTGTTAGTTGGGGGTAGGATAGGGTAGAGTGGTTCTGTGCTGACTTTACTCTGCCTACTTCACCCGGAGATCCTCGGCCTTGCCTTGTCCATACCTCTCCCCTCAGACCCCTCCCCTGGGCATAACCTTAGCAGCCCCCAGCCCTCAGTCCTTTCAAGCCCCAGGACTAGGCTCTAACACATAGTGGGTGTTCAGTCCATGGTAAAGAGGGAATGAGCAAAGGAGTGTTTCATGGGGGCAACGTTAGAGGGACCCCAAATGTTTCACAGGAGAGCATCCAGGCAGGGCACAGCATGAACCAAGGCATGGAAGTAGGTTAAATAGAAACAATGATAGGGGAACAGGACAGGCCGGGGGCAGGAGTTGTCCAGCTGGAGGAGTGTCAGCTGAAGGGAGCAGGAGGAGAGAAGCTGGAGAAGCAGCTAGGCAGGACCTAGGCATGCAGACTGCTCCTGGGTGTGATCAGAGCACTTGGCTCTTGTGTTTGGACTCTGGTGAGCAGGGGCAGGCACAGGTAGGGAAGCCTGGTTCCTATCTCTTCTCCTCTTCTCAGCCCCTCCCAGGGAAGCTTCTCTGACTGCCTCACTCCCACTGCCCCCCTGTCCTGGTGCCCCGAGGTGCCCCTGCTCTCTGCCCTAGAGCCACAAGGAAGGCCTTGGCTATGGCCACACTGGGCACACCCTCCATCACAAGGTACACACTAACACACTACAGATGTGCCCCTGGCCACCTAGTCTCTCAAAAACATAATTGTATGGTGTGTACCATCACCACAAACTTGGACATGATGGCATGACACACGCCATCATAGGCACACTTTCCACACTGCCGGTCACGCTCTCTGGGGCCTTTCCCTCTGATGCTCCTCAGAGCTTGCCCTGCCCCCTGGTGGCCACTCCCCAAGCCACTGCCCTTCTGGAAAGACCCTAATTATCCACCCCCTTCCCTCCCTGATTCCTGCCCCCAAAAGCTTCTATCTCTGAACAGCCTCTTCCCTCAGACTGGCATTGTCAGACCAGGCCCCCTCAACGACACTGGCACCCATCAGCCAGGTGCCATCAGGCAAGGCCTTCTCAGAGTGACCAAATGTCCCAGTTTGCTTGGGAATGAGGAGTCTCCCAGGACTCTACAGATACTCAGTGCTAAAACTGGGAAGGTCCCAGACACACTAGGACTCGCTGGTGACCCCATTCTCAGACATGTGTGCCTTCAGAGTGGTCTCTCCTCAGACTGGACCCTTCGGACCCTCTCCAGATTGGCCTACCCCTCAGATTGGCCCTTCTGAACAAGATCTCTCCTCGCAGATCAACCCCGCCTCAGGCTAATCACGTCACACAGACCCACTCACCTGCAGATCAGCACTCCCCATCGGAGTGGCCCTGGCAGACAAGGTTTCCTCCAGCCTCTCTCCTCAGACTGGCTCTATCAGACTCCCCTCCTCAGACCTCCATCCCCTCTGCCTTCCTCTGAGAGGGAAGGTGTTAGGATTATACCCCAACCCTTCCTGCACCCTCAGACAGGTACTACCATCTGGGAGTCTTATCTCTACCTGGCCAGGTTCAGCAGCTCTGGGCTGTGGGCATAGTGAACATGTGGGCCTCATAAAGACACACAGGTACAGGGTGCAGAGGTAGGGACTGGAGCCAAACATTGTTTTTCTCCATGAGAGAATGAACTTCCTCAGAGTCCCAGCCTAGGGAATGAATGAGCTCACCAGCTCTAGGGCATTCTCAAGGCCAGAGGCAGCCCAGGAGGGATTCCTGCCTAGTGTCTCCCAACCACCTCCCTCTCTCCTGGCTGACTGCTGGAAGGCAGATGGGTGTGTGTGTGTGTGTGTGTGTGTGTGTGTGCGCGCGCGCGCGCGTGCACGCGCGTGCTGACAGCCGCCTGCCGCGGAGTAGGAATGAAGGGCAAGCAGGTGGCCGAGAGGGGGCAGCAGAAGCCAGGACAGTCCCTGGCACAAGCCGGAGAGGCACAGCATGGCCACAGCTGGGGTCTGGACCAGGGCAGGAATACATAGAGGGAAGCAAAGAGAGGAAAGGACTGATAGTGTCAGGGAAGAGGCACAGACACACAGAGATGGAGATACACACAGAGACAGACAGAGAAAGGCAGAAAAAGAAAGATTGAGAGACAGGGAGGAAGCGCAAAGGGGCAAAGACAGGAATGGAGACAGGGAGAGATGGCTAGAGAGACAGAGGGCAACAGAATTAGGAGATGGAGACAGAGACAGAAATGGGAACGAGACATAAAAAGAGAAACTCACGGATAGGAACCAGGACTGAGACATACTCAGAGATAGGAGCAGGACAGAAACAAGAGACAGAAATAGGAATGGATTCAGCAAGAAGAGGGCAGGAACAGGGACAAGTTAGAAATGGGACATAGAGGAGGGTTCCTATCCTTAGAGCACCTTGGGGGAGCAAAGAGATCTAGTGAGCTGAGAGGCCAGGCTGCTATGCACGTTGGACCTGGGATCCAACTCTCCCCTGGTGGCCCCCATTAGCAGTGTTTTAATTCTCTAGGATTTGATTTAGCTCTAAGAACTGATGTCTGTACTTATCCCCAGCTCCTCAGAACCACCATGAGAAATAACGGGGGTGGCAGGACAGCGTTCAAGAGGCCAACAGCAGATAGCCAAGCCCCTCCAAGGCAAGCAGCCTCTGTGAGGTCAAGGGTCAGGACCCACAAGGAAGGATGACCACCCCCAGACCCAGTCCTGTTAGAGACAATGACACATACCCTCTAGGCACTGTGGGGCTTGGGAAGGAGCCAGGTCTCTCTCTCTTGGGCTTGGAGGCAGGGAGATGCCCCAGTCCTCTTCTCCATCAGCCTCCAAGGCTCCAGCAGGCCCCTGCCCCTCCTTCTCCTCCTCCCCAGGCCCCACATAATTGCTTTCCCATGTTGCTAATGGAGGCCAGATTGCTGATGCCCAAGCCCTGGGTGGGCGGCGGGTGGGTCAGGGCTGACCAAAGCTCTCAAGGCAGGAAGGCAGCACAAGGAAGGAGGTAGGTCAGACCCATCCCAGGAATACAATGTCCTTGGCAAGAGTTGGTGACTCACTGCTGGACCTGAGTGCAGGTTCATGCCTGAGCCACACCTTGCAGACACAAGACGGAAAGGAAGAAATAGGGGTCCAGATTACAGCAGCAGGTCCATAGCCACTTAACAGACGTCTATCCCAGGAGCCTTTTCCTATGAACGAGGCGCCATGAGCTCCCATAGCTGGGGATATTCAGCTTAAAAAGGCACAAGCCTTTCTACCCTGACACCAGGCCTTTGCTTTCCACGGGGTCTCCTGCCTGGAGCACTCCTCTCCTCCTCTAGCACCTGGCCTGAAGCACAGCCAGCCACCTTTACTCTGAGCCCTGAGCCGGCCCCAAGTGCTGTCCAGGCCTGACTCACGGGTGCTCGAAGACTGTGAATCCTTCTCCCAGGACAGGATCCTAAGTGGGCCTGGTGAGACCAGCAAAGAATGTCCATTTTTCAGACCCTGGTCTGATTGAATTGGGGTGTTTGACGTGGGGGAATTTGCAGCTTAGTGGAGGTGTGGTACTCAGTACCTGCTGTGGGGAGTATGTGCCCAGGTCAGTGTGTTCATGGCTTTGACTCCACTTCTCTCTTCTTGTTCCAGCCACCCAGAGCAAAGCCACACCTGGCTTCCCAGGTTGGAGGTCTAGTCCAATCCTTTGTCCCCACACCCCCAGCCCCAGACATTTTCAGCTAATAAGCCACAGTGAGGTGGCTTCCACATGGGGGACTGAGCCTGAGCAGGCCTAGGGCAGCCAGGGGCTCCTCCTCTGAGGGGAAGTCAATGGGATCCTGGAGTCCCAGTGTAGGGACTAGAAGGGTAAGGGCAGAGTTTAAAGCTGGACTAAAGTCAGGGTACCCTATAAAACCAAAGCCCACTCTCCCCTGCACATACCGAGTCCTAACAGTAATCTAAGCCTGGGGTAAACCTTGTACCCACATTTCCAGTCCTGAAGCAGAAGCCTGTTTCCTAGTCACATTCCAGGTGGCCTCTTTCAGGCAGCCTCCTGCCTGCCCACACCCAGGCCACTCTGTGCTCTGAGCCCTGGAGTCTGGCTGAGCCCCAGGCCTGATATGCTAGAATCTCTTCAGTGTATTTCCTGGATGGCAGGGATGACAACCATACCAAGGACGAAGCCTGCCCTCCTCACCTTCTTGCATCTCTGCCCCTGGGGCTAAAGCCCAGGTGTGGGCACTCATAGAGGGCAGCTCTGGAGATGACCTTTGACAAGCCTTTCCGTGCTAGGATCCAGCAGCCTCTAGGACTGACTGACACCCCCATGCAGGACTGCCTTACTGGGACTCCTCATTCCCTATAACTCTGCCCCTAACCTTTGGGGAGCCCTATCCCCCAAAGAAGCAGAAAACCCATCCCCAGACATATCTGCCTGAGAGATGAACTGCCTCTCCCCACCTGTACAGAGAGAGCTGTCTCTCTCCAACTATAAGTTCTTCCTCCTCCAGGCCTGGAAGGGAAAGGATCCTTGGAAGAGATATACCCTCCCAAAGTGGGTCTGTTCCAAGGACTCATGAAATGGTGACGTTTAATGAGAACCCCCCAACCCCCCACCCTTGTATATACATCTATAAAAAATTCAAATACAGCAAGTTACCACTGAGTCAGACTAGAAGGGACTGACAGGGCATTAAATACTGTGGGGTAGGAGCAGGGAAAGGGGAGGGTCATACAAAACAGGAGCAGAGGTGGGAGACTGAAAAGTGTGGGTGCTGGGGGGAGGGGGATGGCTGGGGCCCCCCAGTATCAGGAGCTTATAATCTGATGGTGGCAACAGAGACCCTGGGACAGACAGGAGGCTGGGGCAGGAGGAGAAACTGTGGATGTGAGGGGCTCCCCTCAGGCCCCCCAAGGGCTCCTGGGAGTCGCTGGCATTGGAGGGTCCAGCCCAAGAGGACAAGGTTACTGGGTGGGGTCTTTGGTGGGTGGGTTAGCTGCATGGTCCCCCTCCCAAGGGAGGGAGGAGGGCCGGCATGGTATGGTGGGGCTGGGGGTGGCAGGCCCGGGCCCGCCGGGATCTCTACAAATTGTGTCTGAAGAGAATGTAGAAGGTCCTCCTGCCCGTGTGCAAAATAGAAACCGGGCTCTGCGGGCTCAGCTCCGGCCTCCTGCTCCTCTGCAGGTGCGCTGGCATGTCCTCATGGGATGCCGGGCTCTGGGGAAACAGGGCAGGCGGTGTGAGGGAGGTCCATCCGCTTAGGCTCCCCTCTGCCGCCCAGCCTCACTTGACTTACCAGATCAGAAGATTGCTGGCAGTGGCAGCAGCGGCAGCCAGGGCCAGAGTGACAGGGACGCTGACCAAGAAGGGTGCTGAGGGTCCTCCGCCGCTGCCCAGATCCCCGGGGTCACAGCTCTTCGTGGTGGGTGGGGGTGCCAGTGAGCTGGTGGTACTGGTCGTGGTCTCTGGGGAACATGGGGGAAACTCAGGGCAGGGCTGGGGCTACAGTCCCACCTAGATACGGGGGTTCATGAGAAGCACTATTCCTGCTTCCTGCATCAGACTAGTGCGACCTCCCACATTTGACAGCCCCTGTCTCCTCTCTCAAATGTGCCCTGCACCCACCATCAGGCAGATCCTGCTTCCCTAAGGCTCATAGATGACCCCACCACCCAATGGCCTCTACCAAGAATGTCCAGACGGCATGGACCAAGAAAAGCAGAGGCTGGATGGACAAATGGGAGTGTGACAGCCACAGTGTGGAGGCCCCTGGGGCAGAGGCTCCAAGTCCTGGGAGGAGTTAGTGGGAGAAGGATAAAGCCAGGCAATACTGCAGGCCGACTGAGAGCACAGGGGGTGGGGGCAGGCTCACCCAGGGCCTGGGCCTCAGTGGTGAGGTGTTGGGGTTCCTCAGTCCAGGGCGTGGCGTGGGCGGCCACGCTCCAATCACTCCACGTGCCGATCTCATTGTCCTTGGCCGCTACCTGAATGATGTACTCCTTTCCAGCATAGGCGTCTGTGATGGTGTGTGCCGTGCCATCCGACAGCTCCACCTGCAGCCAGACCATGGGGATGGGAGGGACCCCTGGGGGTCAGGAGAGGCAACCCCAGAGGAAATGACAATACTTCTGGGGAGAGAAAAGTGATGACACCCTCGGAGGGAATGAGGACTTCCCCAGGGGTGAGAGGGAATATTGACAGTATTCCTGTGGGAGAGTAAAAACATCTCAAGATGAGGGAGGAAGGCCGTTCCTGAGGGAGAGCAAGACAATCTTTAGGGAGACTGGAAGCACCCCCACGAGAGAATAAGGAGGACTACTCAATGTCTGGACTGTGCTGTCAACCCAGCTTTCTCACAACCCCCAGCCGGAGACCTGCCCTCAGTTCCAGCCTGGAGGTGACAAGAATAACAGGGTGAAAGAGGGATGGCATTGTGCTGCCCTCTCCCATCAAGAAGCAGTTTAGAGGGAAAGTTACAAGACATGGAACAAGGCTGCCTGAGTCCAAATTTTGGCTCCATCTCCTACTAGCTAGGTGATCAAGCTACTTAACTTCCACAAGCCTTGGGCTCTTCATCTATAAAATGGTGTTAACAATCTATCTTACAGGGTTATAATGGGGTCTCAGGTACATGGTAAGCACCAGACTTCACCAACTCTGTCATTACCATGGGTTCCAGCTCCGAGCCTGGGTTCCCAGATGCCTAGTGCACCCACCAGCCTGGCCCCAGCTGGGCCTCCCTCTCAGGAAGGCCTCAGTGTGGTTATCGCCCTGCCCGAAGCAGAAAGGGGTAGTGGGCAGCTCCAGGGTGGCATGACAGCAGAACAGCTACTCCACTTCCTCCTGGAGGCATCACCATCCACCCCCGCCCAGCCGGTCTTATCCTGCTTGTCTCCCCCCTGCCCCCCGCCAGTTCTGGGCTGGCCTGCCTGTCCAGCGCCCCTCCCAGGCCCAGCCTGGGCTCTGGTTCATCTCAGCGGCACCCGCTGCCTCATTAAGCCGCCTCGTAAACAGGGGCAGCCAGTGGGGGCGGAGGAGGGGGCTGCTCTGGGCCACGTCTGGCCTCGGGGCTTTTTTGGTCCCTGTTCCAATCGAACCCCTCCAGAAAACTGGGGTCTGGGCTACCTGACCTGACAGGCTGTGAGTACATGCATGTGTGTGTCTGTGTATTTGTGTGCAGCTGGGTCCAAGTAGATTGGGAAGCCCATCCAATTCCCAAGTCTGTGGCCCTGAGGCAAAAGGCACTGGTAGAGGTCAGGGTCAGGGTCTCGGGGTGAGACCCATTTGGGGCCCAGACCTAGGCTCAGTAAGTCCTACTCCCAGCCCTGGAAGATTGATGGGCCCCACAGACCCTCTTCTAGAGTTGGGATCCAGTTCCACCTCTGGTCCCCCAGTACCCTTTGGCTCTGCAAAGACACCTCTGGTGAGTAGCTCCATATCCTTCGGCTCCTTCTCCCTCTTGCCAGGATTCAGCCCCCACGCTCTGCCTTTGATTTGGTCCCTTAGACCTCCACATCTGTCTTTCCCCAAAGGGAGAGAGCCATGGGGAACAGAACAAATTATCACCTCCTTGGTGGGCTATGGTGGGCACCATACCTCTAGGAAAATATCCCAGAAGCTCAATGCCCTCCTAGCAGTTGTATCTGCTAGGCCCGGGCCCTGCCTGCTAGGTTTTCACTGATCCCTTAATCCACCACCTGAAGGAATGGTTCTTCATTCAGCAGGAAGTTGCTAGCATCTGCCTCACCTGGTTTCTGGCTTCCCTGCTGAGTTGGGGCCAGAAAAGAAGATATGGGGAACCCCAGCTAGGTCCCAATACTTGCCTCCCCCTTGTCCATGCAGAGACAGCCCCTGCCAGACCTCACGGTGCCCATGTTTGTGCAGTTCCTTGCCTGAATTTCTCACTTCTTCCTGAAAATCCAAGTGATGTTCTCTGCTCTCCCCTCTGCACCCACTCCCAATCGTACACCTGTCTCTCTCCAACACCAAGGATGAGGGAGAGTAGATTCTGTTCAGAGCAAAACTCAAGTTCAAAAGAGTTGTAAATCGAGCCAACCACAATGCCAATGAGACATGGAGCAAGGCTAGCACGTGCCACAGGCCATGCATATTCTTGCTATGGAGCCCACATATTTTGCACTGCCCATGTCAGTGTAGGGGAGTCATTTCTGCCCATAGTGCAGGCCAGTACATGGTCTTGGCACATTAGTCACATGCATATCTGGAGCATGGTTCCTGCTGGGGATCACGTGTGTGTGTGTGCATGTTCCCGTGTGTGTGGTGGGCGGTATGCCAGGTCCACTGCAAGGCGTGTGCGCTGCGACGCGCAGGGCTGCTGCCTGTAGCTCGTTAGCGGGGGAGGGGGGCTTGTGAAACTAGACCCTGGTTATTAGCAATGCATTAGGCGCAGGCAGCTGGCCAGGCAGGAGGGACTCCGGACTCTGTCAGAGAACATGTGAGCGTGTGAGCAGCCTTTGTGGGGGCCGGCCTGCAACCCGGACAGGCGCCCTGGAATCGAATTACGCACTTTAAAGGCTAGCCAGGAGGGAGGCATGAGGAGACTGGGTTGGAACCTGGTGGATACAGTGGGGGTACAGGTTGACTCTCAGGTGCCAGCACCCTCCTAGCCCATCCTAGCCCATAGACCTCATGTACCACAGAGAGCTCCCACAACCCTATGGGCCCAAGGTTCTCAAGGAGAGAGAATCTCAAGTGTGTCCTAAACCACTGGCTGCTCCCCAGAACCATGACAGCTTGATCAACACCCCAGACCACAGCTTGACCCCACGCTGCTCCTTGTCCACTTAGTTCCCAGCCCAGGCCATAACCTTAAGCTGACCCCTAAGCTAGATCTGACTTTGGAGCCCTGACACTATTCATAGCCCAAACTCATTCTCTGAACCAAACTTGATTCCATTGCCTGATTCTGACCCCTTGAGCCCATCTGTGAGTCCCTAAGGAAAGAAACTGTCCTGGCCCTTGGGTCCAGCATAGGCCCAGAGCCTGGGCCAGAGTGTAAGAGGGAGAAGCCTGTTCAGGGCTGAGAGCCGAGGTAAGGGAGCTGCCTGCCCTGCCTGCCGTTTTCCTTCCAGCATTTCTCTCCACAACCCTGGGGAACTACAAAGACAGATGTGTTCCCAATGCATTAATAGGGGGTCATCAGGAACCCCCAAGGGCCTGAGATAGGACCCCTCCCTCAGCTCCATCCATCCTCCCAGGCCCACCTGATGCCTTCTACCCCAGGAAAGCCTGATTGTCATTGCCCTCAGGCTTCACACAGTAACAGCTACCAGTGGGGATACGGGTACCTCCCATGCCATGTGGCTCTGATTCAGGCACTCGGGATCTGGGCAGGGCAGGGCACTCACATGCTGCCACTGGTCCAGGATGAGGGGTCGGTAGCGCAGAAAGAACTTGAGAGGAAAGGACTCAGGGTCGGGCCAGGTCGAGGGGGTCTGCCACGTCACCTCTAGCCGGCGAGGGTTGCTGGGCACCGGCCGGGCTACCACATTTTCTGGAGGGTCAGGCTTCACTGTTCAGGAGACATAGCTTCGTTACCCACTAGTCTCTGGAGGACAACCCACTTCATCAACCCAGCCACCATGTCCACCATCTCACATCACCAGTCATTGTCATCATCACGGTTGCCACCCACCTTCTGTCATCAAGTCTCGCGATCACGATTAGCCACCGTCTCATGATTTCCACCCCCCACATCCCTGCCATCACCAATGACTGTCACTACAGTCCTTGTCACTAGCTCATGATATCAACATCCTAAATTTCATTCTATCATCCCAACCCCACCCTCATGATAGCCAGCATCCCAATTACTAAGCCCTATATGGTGGCTCCATCATTGTCACCTGGATCACCTCCTCCTTTTCAACTTTCACTCCCTCATGAAAAGCCAGCTTGGGGAGTGTACAATGTACCAGCCTGGCTTTCTGCTTCAACTTTCACATACACATGACCTCCCTTGGAAAAGTCTGGGTTTCAAGCTGCTCTGTGGGTCAAGGTTAAAACACAGTCCACAGGTGTTGCCGATCTGGGTTGGAGGTAGGCTGAGGATCTGATGGGAGCATGTAAGGGCCCAGCTCATGAAGAAACAGTCTGGCTGGGGGCCCAGCCATGGGGTGGGGGTGAAGGGAAGCAGAAGGTCTGGCTGGGTCTGGCTAGAGGTAAGAGAAGGCAAGGGGTCTGTCTGGGAAGGGGCTGGGGCAGGCAGAGGGTCTGGCTGGGATGGGGGTGGGGGGAGGGCGGTATCTGTCCCAGTCCTGTCTCCTGTTCTGACACCTCATTCATCACAGGCCGTAAGGAAGCCATTAGCGTGGGGCGGGGGTGGGGGGGGCTGCAGCTGCACAAGGGTCTGGCCCAGCTTGCCCCCCCTCCTCCTCTTGTATGCTCTAGGAGCCAGAGAGATGATGGGAAGAGCTGTTGGAGAGGTCTCTTGGCCCCTGCAGGTAAAGAACACTCACTCAAATGTTCACAGGTATATACATGCCATGCATATACGTACACATGTGTACATGCCACACACACTTAAGCACACGTGAACATCCCACCAATGCACATATATCCACTGCTGGCACACACCCCCTTACACATTCCCACTGGAGTGAGCAGCAGCGACCTCCCCCCCTTCCCACGCACCAATGGTGAACTCGTCAAAGGTGATAGCTGTGGCATTGTGGCCCAGGGCATTGCTGACACTTATCGAGACCTTGTATTTGGTGGTGGAGAACAGGTGCATGTAGCGGATGTGGCAGCGGTTCTTGAGAGCTGGGTCCTTCTCACAGACCATAATTTTGGAGCCATGCCTGGGGAAGGATGAGGCCCAGGCACTGTTACCAACGTCAAGGGTCAGGCGGGGCAGAGGTTGGGGGAAGGTCAAGCCCAAGGCTGGGCTGAGCCAGGATCTGGACTGAGGGCAGGGGGGTGGAGGTGGGGGAGAGGTCAGAGATCAGGGGTGGAACCGGGTCACAGGCATGTCTACTCACAGCACAGTCACATTGAAGGTGTTGGGGATGTAGGTGGGGGTGGGCAGATGCCAGCTGCAGTAGAAGCCCTTGGGGTAAGTGTTGGAGCGGCAGCTGAGCACGGGCTCCCGCGGCGGCACTGGGGGTGAGGACAGCAAGGTCAGGGGATTCTTGGAGCCCCAATTCCCTTGTACTAGTATGGGGACAGGTGGGCCCCAGAACCCCCAGCTCTCCCCCTCCAACCCATCAGCAATGCCAGAGGTTGGTTGGGGGTGGGGGGGACTGTCAACGAGGGTCTGAGGCTTCCCAGGCCACAGAGAGCCAGATGTTTAATTAAAGAAAAACAAGGGCTGTAAGAAGAGGGAGCCCCCCCCCCACCTGCTCAATGGAGGCAGGAACTGTGGGGAGCAGCGGGCTGTGGGCCTCAGCTCATCAATCACAGGATGGAGGTGATGTCTGGGGGAATCGGCCCCAGCCCCACATCTCCTGCCATATCGTGTCCATTCCCAGAGGAAGACTGTGCAAGAGAGGCTGAGGGAGATCTTGACTGCGTCCTCTGGTTGCTGGGACGATCAGGGCACACTCCCTGGAGAAGAGACACCCCAGGCTACCCCTCAGTAGAGACTGAGAAACACAAGGACAGGCCTGGTGGTTCCGCAGGAACATCACTGAGTGCTTGTTCACATGTGTATCTGTATGTATACATGTATATATGTTATATGTGTCTGTATGTGACATGAACGAGTGACCTGTGATGGAATGTGGGCACGTGTGTAACGAGTGCCTAAGTACATAGCCCTCAGAGTGCGTGTCCATGTATGACTCTGTGTGTGTGTGTGTGTGTGTGCATGTGCCTGTTGAGAGGAAGCTGCTATTCCCTTGATGTGTACCTCACCCCAGCCCCAGCCCCAGGCCCTTTAAAAAGCCCTTTACAGGTCAGCAGCTGTCTTCACTCTGAAATGAGGAGGCGCAGAGAAAGAGAGGGACCTGTCTAGGGTCACACAGCAAGCCAGTGCTAGGACTAAACCCAAGAATGGGGATAACCACCTACATGACCACACACACGCACACTTGGGAAGTCTTTTCTGCTGTCTAACCACACTCTTTGCTGCCATGAGCACTTAGTCCAGCTGTCCCACCCTCAGGCATTGAGTAAGGCGTGAGGACAGCCGGCTCAGGTTCCTGGAAGGAGGCAGCTTCTGTGATCTGACCCAGGCAAGGAATGTCCGTGGTGGCTCCAGGGACACTGACACCTCCTGCCTGTGCCCCCCCCTCCCCACACCCCCTGCCTGACAGGTGGACAGGAAATGGGAGGGGGCAGCTCAATAAGCCAGGGACAGTGAAGGGGAGTGCATGTCTATGCTTGCTGCGTGGCCATGGTGACACATGCGGAACTGTGGGCTTTCCACAGTGTGTATGTGACTGTGACTCTGTGTGACTGCCTGTACATGTCCAGTATGTACGAAGTACGAATTTATGTATATGTTGGGGCCAGATCCCCAGGGCCCCATCTGGCTTTGTAGCAGGAGAGATGAGAGGGTCAGAGAGGCATCAGGGAAGTTTGGGTATAGCAGGTAGAGTGGGCAATGCTCTGAGTAGAGATGGCTCCATGCCCCAGACCTACAAGGGGGAGCGAGAGCCCAGCTGGGCCCCCACAAGGGACAACCTACATTCTGCCGACTTCTCTCCACCTCCCCTGGGAAGCCTTCCTGGTCCCATGTCCATGTTGTGTCTGTTCCATGTTCATATTGTATGCCTCTCATATCCCTTCCCTATCTGCCCAGGGGCTCAGAGGCGTGGGGGGGCACGGCAGCCAAGGACACAGGAAGTGCCTTGTGGGGGCCTGTGGGCCAGGCCAGAGTTGGCAGCCACCCCAGGAGGAAAGGACATTCTGAGGTCGGCAGAAAAGCCACTCCCCCCTCCTGCCGCTACCCCCCCCCCTTACCCTTAGCTTCAAAGGAGAAGGCCCTGGGGAGGGGGGAGGACTGAAGCCTGCAGAGTCAGCTCCCTGCCGCCTGGGACTCTTGGGAGGGCAGAAAGGGCAATGGCACTGGACTCACAGGCCCCCTCCCCCCACCAGCCTCCCCATTGACCCGTTTCCATTCCTCTGACTGTCTTCTCCCCTCAGACCAGCCTCCCCTTAAACCAGTTCCCCTCTCTAACTGGGTAGGTCATGGGGGGCTGGGGGGCCAGGCAGGGCTTTGTCTGTCATCTGGCTACTCCTGCCTGGCCCTGGGCCCTGAGCAGGGAAGGGCTTGGGTTTCCTGACAGGGACCAGGTTTCTCAGAGGGAAAAGGAGGAAAGAAAAACAAAAGGAAGAAAAGGAGTGACTTGCTGCAGCTGGAGCCCAGCTGAGGGGCCGGGAGGGTGGAGGTGGGGGTGCTGTGAGAGACCAAGTGTGAGGTTGTGGGACAGTGTGTGATCGGGAGGCCTGTTTGCGAGTGTGCTGCGAATGGGGAGAGCTGTTTTTAAGGCAGTGAGACTGTGAGGCTGTGTGTGTAACTGAGATGGAGAGGCTTCACGTGTGTGACCGAGACTCTGGGCAGCCGTGTAACTGTGTGATTGGCTGTGTGTGACTGGATGACTGTGTGTGTGAGACCAGGGCAAGGCTGTTCGATTTTGAAATCATCTATATGTATAAGGCTATGTGTGGCCAAGGTACTCCATGAGGGCATGTGTACCTGTGCCACTATATCTGAAACAATGACAGCAAGACTACATACCTAAGACACTGTATATGAGATGGGCTTAAGTCTGAATGTATTTTCCAAACTAGGTATGGGAAGGTGCCCAGAATTCCAAGCATACTCACACATATGAGCTGAACACCATGTGAGAGCGTGTGAGGAAGTGTATGAGCAGAAGCTCACACACATACGTATTATAGTATCATACTCTGGGCATATTGGTGTGTTCCTGGATGCCCAGGCATCCTGAGCTGCCCCTTGTAGGGGCTCCTGAGATACCCAAATGATGGCATCAGCCTGTGGCAGGGTGTCCCTGGGTCCCACGCGAGGCTGTGTGTGCATGCGTGCATGTGCCCCCACTGGCCCAGGGTTTGTTTGTTTTCCTCCTAATTGGCTTGTTTTTCCATGTCCAGCCCACCAAACCGCATGTTTTTCCTCTCATCTTGCCAGCCCGCCTGGGCTGGAGCCCCCAGCACGCACGAGGCCTGCCCGCAGGCCCAGAGAGGAGGGGCAGACTGCCCACACCCCTGGCCAGGCCAGGCCAGGCCAGATCAGGCCGGGTGGGGCAGGGTGACCCTTCCAGCTTCAGCCCTGCCCAGGCCCCACCCACATTCCTCCTTCTGCCTGGCATTCAAGGCCCATGGCCTGTCCCAATCTTATCTTGTGGCATCCCCCAATGTACCCCAACTTCTGGACTCCCAAATGCTCCCCCTTCTTCCTCCCACAGGCTACTCTTTCCTTCCCAGCCAAACAGGGCTGAGCATAAAGTAGTGCTGAACCAGGGGTTCTGGAGTTCCCATCCTGACCAATCAAATATAAATTTTAAAAACCTGGACAAGGAACTGTCCAATTTAAATTTAGTTGATTAATCTGACTTGTTTTAGCTTACAATCAGAATGACTCTGCATCAGCTGTGCCTAGTAAACAAAAGATTACTAAAAGGAACCCTGTGATACTATTTCCTAATGTGAGGGGTCCTTTCATCATTCTGGGAAGGGGACTCCTCAGAGCTGGTCATGAGTAGTCACTTGAGGTCAGGAAGGTGGATCAGGAGAAAGCAATTCAGGGATCAGTCTGGTTAGGAGGACTTTCAGCAGAATATTTTTATGATCAGGTTCCCATGGAAAGAGACATAAAAATAGTATATGTTTAAGATAAACATTAAATAACTTTTGGTTTGAATGACCCACAAATCAGGGGTAACTCTGTCCTGTTCTCTGAGTCCTGGCAAGAAGGATAATTTGATATCGAATGTTGCCAAACCCAGCATCTTGTTACTAATATAAAGTGACTGAGATGATCATGATTAATGTCCCCTGTTCCTCTGACCAGCACTTTAGAAGGAAATAAGGCAATGAGATATGTACATGTTACTTAATGCTACAGTCAATGCATGGCCAGCTCTATTCCAACAGAAGAGGAGGAGTCAGCACTATAGGCATGTCCTGTGGATAGACTATAGCCATTACTTCTAGACCCAGTTCCCCTCCAATGACCCCCTCAAAGATGATCAAGTCATCAGAAATGGAGCCCCGGGTCACCAAGGACCAGCCATCACTCCTAGCTTTGTCCATCCTGAGGACTTATGGGACACAAACTGAGAAGATAGTAGTGTGGGTGATGGTGCCAAGTTGGCCTCATCCTTCTTCCATGGCACTCAGAATGGTCTTTTCCCCAAGGAAAAAGGGCAGGGATGAGTGCTCCACTTCAAGTAGGTCAGGGACGACTCCCATAGGCTGGTCTTGCATTTCTGGACCTGGCCAACAGGGGTCACTCCCCCCTGCCCCGGCTTACAAAGAAGCCTTTTGGTTAGGAATGCCACCTCTCCAGTTGCAACACATCAAAAGCTTTTCTGTGGGGAAAGGAACATCCCCACCAAGATCTATGTCCACTCCTCCTCTAGCTCTACCAGTGGGTCGGTGTTTTTGTGGAGGACCCTGAGCAATCCTTCAGCCCAACATTTCTCATGGTTGTCCACACCAAACTCCTAACAATGGAGCAAGGGAAGGCTCCCTGATCCCTCAAGCATCTCCTCCTCTCAGCAGCTCCCAGAGAGTAAAAAAGGCAGTGGAGTACATCACCCAATTGGCATGAAGGCAAAGAAATTTGAATATTTGGCTCAAGGAGAAAAGAA
Source organism: Lyroderma lyra (assembly GCA_004026885.1). NCBI lineage: Eukaryota > Metazoa > Chordata > Mammalia > Chiroptera > Megadermatidae > Lyroderma > Lyroderma lyra. Next base: position 47,938 of record PVJL010003361.1, read on the forward strand.
ATGAAACTGTTTTTGAGTATTTATTCTGTTATTGGGAGCCTCTGACTGAGATCCGGTACCTGCCCAGCTGTCCCCTCAGCAACACTGACTTCTCCAAACCCCTCTTCCAAATTGCACTCACCTGGGCTTCCCTCTACCTTCCTGCTGGCTCCTTCTTTCTTTGTGGCTCATTTCTCTCCATCAATCCCTTATATAGTGATGGTCTTCAGGGCTCATTCTGGGTCCTCTTCTCTCCTCATCCCACAATCTCTCCCTCGGCCATCTCACCTCTTCCCTTGATGCTGACAACCCCCCAAATTCCCATCTCCAGCACAAACCTTTCCCCTGAACCATGGACCTTCAGACCCACTGATTACCCGCCATCAACTGCTGGTTGTCCTCTGAGAACCCCAACAAACGTGTCTATAGCAGATACCAGTAGTGCCAGAGATCCCTCACCCACACTGCTGCTGCTTCTGCAGTTATTTGCCTAAGAGCTTTCTTTAGCCACCAGGACCTGCACTGCCTGCCGGGGCATCAGGCCAAAAGTACTGGAGAATTACAACATCCTACCCTCACCCCAGGAGAATCCCCCAACCAAGCATGGGTGGGAGTTGGTGTATAAGCATCTGACCTCCCTTATCTCTCTGGCAGGAGATCTCCAAGGTGCATGCTCTGCCTGGGTTCCCAGTGAGTTAATCTCTAGTAGCCTAGACATAATGGCTGGTAACGGACTCTTTACTGTTCTTTTTCTTATCACTTTTCCATTCCCCTACAGGTGTTTCCATCACCTGCCAAGCAAACTACTTGCATACGAATTCTCATCTTGGGATTTGATTCTAGGGAAACTCAAACTAAGACACTGTCCAAAGGGAACATACTATCTTCTCCAACCTACCCCGCCGCCCCGGCCACTGTGTCGCTGTTGCAGTGACTGGTATCACCAGCTGTCTTGAGTCATCCTGCTTTCTACTCTCCTGTCTTCCCCACCTTCCAATTCATCACCAACTCGTGGAGGTCCAATCTCCCACTCTGAGCTTCCCCAACTCCATGCCCTGGTATCAGGTCCTCATCATCTGTTCTGCATCCCAACAACAACCTCCTTCCTTCTTGACTTTCCTTCATCCAGCCTGCTTCTCTTCACCACAATGATAGGGGTCTTTTAAGAATGTGACCCTAATCATGTCACTCCCCAGCTTCTAGGTTCATGGTCTGCCCCACCCGCTCCTTTAGCTCCCTTTCCCCATTTCATACCCTCCCAGCCTCTGAGGCCTATAGTCACACCCAGCTCTCTACCATAATTGACTTGTTCAATATTACCTTCCAAATCCCCTAAGTCTCCATGACTCTCCTCCTCCAAGAAGTTTCCTTCTTCCCTTGAGCCTCCCCCAGTGCCCATACCTCTACCTACATAACCACAGATCCATTTTCCTCCATAAGGCCCTCATGGCCAGCCCCTGTAAGAGCACACAGTGGAATGTGGCTGCTCCTGCTCTGAGCTGTGACCCCAGTATTCTTCCCCACTAGGTCCCAGATGGGCCGTGACCTGCCACCCCTCCTCTGTCAGTTTTGTCATAGGAACAATATTTAAGAATCCTAAAGACCTGTGGGGTGATGCAATACATGTGCACAATGCCCAGGGGTCGGAACTCTATGGGCAAGACTGGGCTCAGAGGTGAGAAGAGCAGGCTGGGATAGGATCAGAGGACAAGGGTCAGGGTGCTGCAGCCCTCCTCCTTCCACCCACAGGAATGAGACCTGATCTAGGCCAAGGATCTGGGCCTCACTGACAACCCCCTGAGTGAAGTGGGCAATCAGAGGAGGGGTTGGGAGCAATACTTACAGCCCACATGTAAGAGGACCTGGTGACGCAGGTGCCAAGAGTCGCGGTGGAAGCAGGCATAGAGGCCACTGTGGCCTAGTTCCAGGCTGCGGAGCACGAGCTGAGAGCCGTTGAGCAGGTCAGGGGCCAGGTCTGTCCCATTTACCAGCCATGTTACAGCTGCATCCCAGTTGGCTGTCCCACATGGCAGAGTCACGTCTGAGCCCAAGCGCTCATACTGCACGTGGGGTGCCTCTGTGGGGGGAGGAGGGAAAAGGGCAAAAGTCACACGCATCACAGCAGTCCCCAGCAAGTCCAGGTTAGTGTGCAAGGATGAGAGCCTGTGAATGTGAAAGAGTGAGGAGTCCAGGCTGAGAGGCTGAGTCTGACAGTATGAGTGTTTTGGGGAGATGAGGAATGTGCAAGATTTTTCTGAGGCTGTGCAAGTGTACAGCTATGTGAGTGTCTCAAAATTGATTGTGTGCATGTCCAGGGACTGTGTGTGTGTGTGTGTGTGTGTGTGTGTGTGTGAGAGAGAGAGAGAGAGAGAGAGAGAGAGAGATATTGATTTTGATAGTGTGGAATGCTCGGAGGGGTTAGATCTTGGTGAAAACCCAGTTCACCTCCAGTTCCTAAGTCCTTTAAAAGTTTTCCTGACCCCCATGACCCTAACCTCTTGCCACCAACAGGCCCAGCCCCAGTCACTGACATCTGCTACCCAGGCAAGCTAGAGCTGAGAGGCCCCATTCCTGGACTCCTTTCTCTGTCTTTCCCCATCTGTTTCTCTTCCCCATCCTTATCTCTTTCGGTCCTGCCTTTCTCCCTCTCCCCCACTCCAGCCCCCCTTACAAGCCCCCCGCTCCCTAGCCATTCAGGGCTTGGGCAGCAGCAGGAGAAGGGAGAATGGGCAGGGTGAAGGACTGGAGCCCTAGGGAACTCCTGGCAGCTGTCAACTTCTTAGAGCAGGAACTGCTTGGGTTGGGGGTGGAGGAGTGCTGGGACTGAGGGAGCTCTCTGACCATTCCTCTCCTGCCCCCAGGAGGGGCCTGTCAGAGCCAAAAGCAAACCCCAGCCCTGGCCTCAGCAACCCAGGCATGATGGACGGAGCCCAGGAGACTGGAGTGGAAGGGCGGGAGGGAGCACCTGTCAAAAGGCAGTGCTAGGTGGGGGAGGCGAGTGGGACATAGAAAGTCTCAGACACCCATCTATAGACACCAGTGGAGAAGCAGGCATGCAGAGCCAGAGATGTGAATCTACTCTCCTCATGCTGCCCCCCCAAGCCTGGAAGGACAGATGCTTCCCTGGTCCCAGCCAGATCTGTGGAGTGAGGGTGGGAGGAGAAGAGTGAGGGGGGAGGGGTCAGGGTGGGGGGGCCACGGGATCCCTCGTTAACACTAGCCCTAGTCTCCCCTCAGAGAGCCACCCTGCTGAGTTGGGGGATTTTCAGAGGCAGTTCCTGTTAACGAGCCAATTAAGTTGGGCCAGTGGCCTCTTAATTAGACTTGTTAACACCACCAGGACTGCAGGAGGTAGGGATCCCCATATGCTGCCAGGCCCCCTTCCCTCCACTGCAGCCCTCTGTGCTGGGGTCTCTCCATGTCTCCAGGTCTCTCCCCCACTGCCTGTCTCTGTCTTGCCCCTCTCTGAGCCTCCCCATTCCTGTTGGAGAAGAGAGAAGCAGGAAACCCAGCCAGCCCTGACCACTCATTTGTGGGGCCTGGGACCAGCCGAACAGAGGATGAACAGGGCGGAAGGGCGGCGGCTGGGGGCCTTAGAGGCCACAGCTGTGAGGCTGGACCAGAGATTGAGTGGGGGCCTCTCCCTGACCAGAGGCCCAGTGTCCAAGGCTCAAGCCATAGAGCCCCCCCAATCCACCAGCCCTAGACACTGAGCCCCCCTCCAACCTCCCTTCCAAAAACCTGGAGCTTCCAGGAAACATGCCAAGCCCCTCTCTCTGTACCCCACCCCCCAGCAGAGTCTCTGAGTCCAGCTGCCTGAGGAGGAGGCTGAACACTGACCGTTGGGGAGGGGGCGTGGCCATCATGGTCCCAGCGGCAACACGTCAACACTGACCAACGGCAGCTCAGAACCAACACAGGCCCAGGATGGCCCTTTAATCCTAGGGGGCGGGTATGGCCATAGGATGAGGAAACAGCAACCCAACAGCACAACAATTACAATGGCAGTGAGATTACACTTCCCCACTGCACCTTGTCCACCCCACACGGTACCTGGGAACAACCAGACAACAATGACAAATCAATGAAATAAGGGCAGGGCAGGAATGAAAAATGACAACACAATGACAGAAGACAATGACAGGCCACAAGTCAGCAGCAGAGGGGGCACATGACATGACAATCACACAGTGTCACTACTGCTACAATAACACAACAATGGCAATATACACAGCCATGCAACAGCTCCAAAGATGGCAGTGACTTAATCCTTTGTCTCTGGACAGCTCTCCTCCCGCCCCGTGGGTGCCCCTACTGATGTGCTGTCCATTTCAGAAATTAAATCAAGCAGCAGGGGGAGGATGGGGTTCTTGGCCCTGACACGGTGACAAATGCTCCAAAGGAATCAGCTGTGAAAAGGTTGTTAGAAGCCAGGATGAGAGACAGAGACAGGATGAGGTCATGAACACGAAGAACACAGAGGGACAGAGCTTACGGCTCCCTCACACCTGCACACACAGGCTCACATGGGGACCACATGCCGGAAACAGTCCCCCTGGGCGTCCTAAGCAACTTCACATCGCCACACACATAGGACGAGGACAACCACCACAAAGAAGAACAAGCATACACAGGATAACCATCTACAAGGTCACAGCCAGACAGGGACACTGTCCCACTTCAGGGATGATAACACCTGATACAAGATCACATGCATGCATAGGAAGGGCACTATCACCCAGAAGCAGTATACATGGGGACAGTCTCACACATAGAGAAACAGTTTAACAGGTATACAAACACGCCAAGAGACAGAAACAGAGAGAAACTATCAAAGCATCACTTGTGGGATAGTCTCAACCACAAGGGCACAGCCCCACAAAGGGCATGGTCAAACACAATGTCACTGGGGCACAGCCCACCAAGGATGCAACCACACAGAAAAATGCACTCAAATGGGGACGTGGTCTCGCCCACACAAGAACACAGCCTAACACACAAGCACAATCTCACACACTCATAGAGATGTGGCCTTATGCCCAAGCCTTGGTCCCATGTGGCTCTGCTTTACACACAGGGCAGAGGCCAAGCCAATGGTAGAGACCATTACACACTAGGCAGGTTGGGTGAGCACAGGGGCCCAGGGTAAGCTGACTGCCATCAGGAAGTTGATGGGCTAGCCTGGTGGTTCCTTTGGTCCCTGCCCATTGGGGAGCAGCCTTGAGGAGGGCCAGGCTTTCTCTGGGTCTCAGTGTTGGTCTTACAAGGTAGAGGTCATAGGAGGCTTGAGCCACTGCTCTCCTTTAACTCACAGCCTTGAGGGTGGCAGAGCTCAGCTGTCAGGATCTGCTCCATGCCTGGGCCCCAGAGATGCCCTCATCTTCTCTGCCTCTACCCAAGCTAGCTGAGGTGAGGGGTAGGAGCAGAACACATCCAAAGTGGGGCGCTCCCTACGCTTAGAGCCTTGTTCAATTAGTTCTGAGGTCAGCCCTTACACTGACATGCTCCTCCAGTACAATCCATGGAAGGGCTAGTGGTCAAGTTTAAGAGGGCACCTATTTCCCAGCAGGGGTGCAGCTCCTTCCCTCACTAGACGTTGCTAGGAGGAAGGCAGGAGGCTGCCAATGGCCCTGCTTGAGCAACCTCTATCTCCTCCAGCCATTCCAGCTGACCAACTGACTGGTCCCCTTCCCTAGTGCACCAGCTGTTTCCCATGTGTCACCTTACCCATCCCCCCATCTTGTTCTCAGTCCTCCATCTCTATCTTCATATTCCTTCTAGGATAACGGGAAGCATTCTTGCCCACTGTCTCTTTCGGTGACTCCTACTACATCTCCCACAAACCACCAGGGGATACCATTTCACCAGATACTGTACCCTACCTACATCCATCCTACTAGGAAGAAGGACAGATCACCTTGGGCCAGAGAAACCATCAGCATGAGACCACCCAAGAAAGTCTGGAGGACTGTGCCTATGAGACAACATCAGTGAGTCATCCTTCATATAAGTGTCATATGACTCATGTCCCTCTGGATGTTCATGGGTAACAATGCCAGCATGTGTCAGTGTGTGGCTCTTGGGTGAGTGCATATATCTGTGCCAAGGAAGTTCACACTCAGCTCTGGGAGGAGGTCAACAGGGAACCTCCCCGACCCCCAGTACTCACCCTGCGGACTGTGTCTCTGGGCGTAGACAACAGCAGCAGTGGCAGCAAGCACAGCACAGCAGGCCCATGGGACAGGAGCAGCCATCTGTTGGGAGAAACAGGGGAAGTTGGGGCGGGGGTACAGCATCAGCCCAAGCAGTAACCTCCTGGGGAGTCCCCACCCTGTTCTCAGTAAAGTCTGGGAAATCCCAGCCCTAGGGCCAGGGTACCTTGACCCCAAATTCCCTTAATGGGGCTCAGGATCCTCTTTCAAGCAACAGAAAAGCAACATTATTGGCATCTGTAGGCAAAGGTTTGCTAAAATGGTAGAAGGCAATCCACCTACAGTGGATTTTTACTTAATAAGACTGCTGGCTGCAGGATGCAGTCAACCACAGATGAGTTATAGAACACTGGTTATGTTAGGACCATTTTTCTAATAAATAAATAAATAACTTTACTAGTGAGGTTGACTAATTAGCTATAAACATTGCAAACTGAAAGGGTAATGTTTTAACTTAGCTGGAGGTCTATATTTCTCCAAATTGCCTTGAATGGAAGGCCCCCTGCCCTGCTCCTGGGGAGAGAGCCCAAAACCTGAATGCTCAGGGACCCCTCGAACCTATCCTCCAGTGAGCCTTGCCACTGGGCTCTGGGAGGTTCAGAGCAGCAGGGTACCAGGGCAGTGGTACATTGTGACCAAGGTCAGATGTGGCTTTTGCTTTTATGTGTCCTGATGACCAAAAGAATAAGGAATTGTCACATTTAAGTCCTTGCAGAGATCCCAGCCCATCCTTCACCCCAGCCATGTGCCCCAGGAACTTGGGACCCCTAGACCAGCAGATGTGCATCAGTGTCTACACACACCTATGTGGATACATAGTGCACACTCAGGACATGTCCCCAGAAGCCAGGATAAATCCAACTGCCCCCCTC
>PVJL010003361.1:57500-160267 GCA_004026885.1 Lyroderma lyra
GGAGGGAACAGAGGGCATGCCACTGTCAAGAAAGGAGCCCATTCCCTGGTGGTGTAGTGGCTAAGGCTTCGGTGCTGTCAACGCTGCGGCCTGGGTTCGATTCCCAGCCAGGGAACTACCCACATAAAAAAAAAAAGAAAGAAAGAAAGAAAAGAAAGGAGCCCAGTGTCCAGAAGCCCAAACCCCTTGTCAGCTCAAGGAGCCCAGCACCTCTCCTGACACAGAACCTCAGAGTGTCAGTGTTATACACACACACATACACACACACACACACACACACAGGTGACAGACACATCAAGAGACAAATCCTGAGCCCCCAACTTATTGTCACTGACCCACTGTGACACAAAGACACTATTACATAGTGATAACAACACCCAGTATATATAACACAGTTGACAATGACACACGGAGGTGTTGAAGTCACTACAGTGACAATGATGCAGGGAGTGACAGACACAAATAATGACACAACAAACGGCAATGACATCTGTTTACATGAACATAGTCACAGTAATAGTAACCTCAAAATACAAAAATGCAATGAGACCGACAGTCACATAGAGTAGCAATAAGGATGACTCCATAGTGACACAGGGATGTTGAGAGACTCAGTTACGTGACAGTCACACAAAATAACACAACACCTACAGTAATGCTGGCACCACGGAGACTGAGTCATCAGCAGTGAGACTGACGGACACTGTGATCTCGATTACCCAGTTGCTGAGTCTGGCTTAGGAACCATGGCTCTACACCCCTCTTGCCAGCCCCAGCAATGTCCAGCTGAAGGCAGAACCTACGGAAGGGGGAGCCCCTATTTATTCCTGTAGAAGCAGACAGCAGTTTAGGTTATACATGCCCAATGCTGAGGAATCCATACCACACCCAGCCAGGGTGAAGATAGGGGGTTCTGAGTGCCACCGTGGCCCAGCTCTACCTGTATGTGTGTCGGTGTGCGATAGTGTGTTCTGCGCTTCAGGCTGTGGTTGGCATGGGTGTGCTGAGGGTCAGGTAGGTTCAGTATGGCCCGACAATGAATGAGCAGGGAGACCCCATGTGGTGCCTCCAAGAAATTGAGATCCAATGAAAGTGACTGGCCTGGACTCCCCTGACAATTAGGGCTGGGTGAGGTCAGAAACATGCATCTGATGGAGGGCAAATGGCCCATAGCAGGGCCAAGGTGACATCTTCACAGCTTGCAGTCAGTCCCCCTTGGCAACCCCCATACTCCAGAATCCCTCTGTCCTGGGACCTCATCCCCTTCCCCTCTACCCACAGCAGCCCTAGAGGGCCTGTCCCAGGAATGAGGCAAGAACATAGGACAGGACTCAGCATGAACTAACTAATGCAAAGGACTGAGGAACTCTAGAGGCCTCAGACCTCCTGAGGAATTAGGGTAAAGCAAGGAAGAGAGATACCTACACTTGTAGAGAAAACAAGGAGAGACAGAGCAGGGGTAGAGACAGGGACAAGGATGTAGTGGGCAGGGAGTAACAGCACTGGCCGAGGGGGAGCCTGGGAGAGACAGTCAGGGCTGGCGGGAATCTCCAAGAGAAGGGAGGAGGGGCTTAGGCCTGGAGGCCCCCAGATCCCACCAGGCCTAGGCAGCCTGGACAGTGTGGGCGGTGGAGGTGGGGGCAGAGGCCTGAGCGGTCCAGAGGCTAGGGGGGAGGGGACAGACTGAAGAGGAAGGCCTGGCTCCTGGCAGCTGGTCCCACAGGCCCCCCACAGGGGAGAAGGCAGCCAGGTCAGGGGCCAGACCCTGGGCTGGGGTGACTGGCCACTGGGGAGGAGGGAGGAGGAGGAGGTTGCGGGGCAGGCTCCCACTCCCTGTGTTGTCTCTACCTTCTATCTCTTAGTCTCTTGCCTCTGGTTCTTTCTCCTTTCTTTTTGAATCTAGAGCTGGCTCTCCTCTCAGCTCTCGGTGCCCCTGCCCCAAGGTGCACAGGACCTAGAAACCATGCCTGGGTTCAAGATTCAAGCCTCATCTCTTCCTGGACTACCACAACCCCACTCACTCCAAGAGTAAGCCCCAGTGATCAGAGGAAAGGACCCCCATCCAAACACAAGCCCACTCTTCCCTCCCATAGAAATGGGCAGGAGAAGCTAAGCACTGGGGACAGGAAGAGGGGAGTGCAGGAGGAAGGCAGGGAGAGCAATCCCTCAGCTCCAACCACTGGCTGAGGTTGTGGAAAAGGAGGCGGCTCAATATGAGTGAGTTGGGGGGTGGGTATCCGCACCTGCTGTTGTGACCTCCACAGCCAGAGATGGGGGCCTGGTGGGGGCGGGTACAGGATTCCGATGGATTTTGGCAGCAGCCTGGACTCTGAGTACTCAAATCCCCCACCCCCAGGCTCTTGCCGTGGGGACCCTGAGATCAGCATGTGCATGCCCTGCTGCACATGTGTATGGGTGTGTTGTCGGGGGGAGCCTGGGGCCCTCCCATGATGAGCCTGGATGGGCAGCTGGGAGGTCCTGAGGAGGTGGGAGCCTGAATCCTATCAGCCTGGACCCACATGTGGAGCCCCACTCTGGAAGGGGGCTGCTGGTAACCTGGGCATGGATTTGTATATGCACATATAGAGGCCTGTGTTTAAGCAACCCTCTAGGTACAAAAGGTCTGGGATTTCTCCCTCAAAAGTCATCTGGTCCAGCCCCCTGCCTCTCAGATAAGGAACAGGGATGGGCTCTGAATAACTTCACAGAAACTGAGGCACAAGCAACAAATCCCCCATCCCCTAAAACCCCAGTCCAGAGTCGCTCTGGCTTCAAGAATGAGGAGGACCCTCTACCCAGAAAAGGCCCACACACCACTCTGGTTGAGTCTGCAGGCAGTAGAGGCTGCTCCTCTTGGAGGGACAGAATGCTGCAGCAGGAGGTTAGAGAGCTGGAAGAACTCCATGTGAGGTGGGGGATGGGCACAGCAATCTGGTTGAATGAGACTTACTTAGCTGATAGGAGAGAGGGCTCAGAGCAGATGAGGCAGGGGCAGGAAGGAGGCTGCAGGGCCTTCCATGGAGACAGAAGGATGGACAGAATAGCTTTCCGGACTTGAGGCAAAAAGACCTATTTGCCTCAGCACCGCCCACTGCACCCCACCCCTGGCCCCCTCACTGCTATGGTGCAGACACACCCTCAAATACATACACAGAAGCCAATGATTGCAAGCTTATGTACATTTACACACACACACACACACACACACACACACACACACACACACGGGGGAGGGGTAGCTAGAGAGGCAGTGCATGTGAAGCATTGGTCTGTAACAAAAAAAACCTGAAGATGGTCTTTCTAACAGTGCCAAAGCTGGGAGTGTGGGGGGACAGAAACTTCCGACTGTCTTCGTGTAAGTGTCCTGTTCTCCCTGCCCCCCTAACAAGCATGCACACTGTACACACTTCTGAGGAAGCTTCTGGTCTGCTGGGCACAAGTAAGCCATCCTTCCCCCTCCTTCCTCCCCTCCTCACAGTGGGGAAGCCAGAGCAATCTGTTCCTGATGGGTAAACACAGGCATGAGTACGCGTGCACACATGCTCACACACACACCAGTGATTCAGGGTCACACAGCACCCAGTGCTCACTTCACCTGGAGTCGTAGCACACACTTGAGCTGTCGCAACCACCAGCAGAGCTCCCCAAAGCCTCCACTTCCACATACACACAGCCAGAGCTTTAGAGACACACCCAGGAACCTCTTGCAGACTCTGGCACTCAGAGTGTACCATCACAGCCACACATCATGGCCTCCCACATGGACAGCCGCTGCCACAGCCTCGCACACGCTGGTGTGCGTGCACACACGCATTACAGTCACACACACAAATTCTCTCACACACACTCAGAACAATGATGGTCTCACATATGGATACCATCACACAGAACAGTCCATCCTCCACACAGATACCATTGGACCTCCAAACACTCAAGAGTCCCTCATTCACCCTCAGCCTCTCATACCCCTACACGCAGCAGTGAGAAATACAGATCCATACTCAGAATAATCTCTCTCTTCTGGAACCTCAGGTTGCCCAGGCTGTGCTTAAGGGGAGGGGGTAAAGCTTAGGATAGCCTAAGTTAGGAAGGACAAGGGAAGGAGGAACTGTTTTGGTCCCTAAAAAGTGAGGAAATAGATGATTATTCCCTAGGCAGTTATTTTCTCCCCTAAATTCTGTTTTCATCAGCATTTGGGAATGAGGGGAGATCCAGGCCAGACAGGAGAGGTGAAGAAACTCCTGGATGGAGATGGTGGCACTGGTAGCAGCAAGAGCTAGAAAACCCTGGAAACCAGCCCACTCCCAAAGCCCTTACTACCTCTTCTCCCACCCTCTCTTCTGCAGGATGAGGGTCAGCAGCAGCTTTCAGCCTAGATACCTGATGTGTAATCCCAGGCTTCTTCAAACGCTCTCTGTGCCCACAGCTGTCTATAGGGCACCCCAAATGTCAGGCCTGGCTGCAGGAGGGGAGGAAAGGGGAAAGAGATGGAGCTCCACCTCAACCCCCAACCCCTGCCAAGGCCCTGTCACCACTGTCAGGACCAAAGAGAGATGAGGATAGCACTGACCAAACCAGTATGCCCCTAAGTAACCACTGAGGACAAGAATCCCAGTGTCCTTGGACCCTGCAGCCCTATCCCCCATCACAGGAGAGGACACCCTGTTGCTGGCCAAGCAGAATGGAATCCAGGCTGTGCTGGCCAGGCCCCAACCTGAGAACAACTGGCAATGCTGTTGACATCCTCACCACTTGCCATTCCAGGTGTAGCTCGGGCCCTGATGGCCCATCCTAAGAGGAGCCTGCCTGATAACCCTCCGTGGGAGCCAGCCAGGGGAGCAAATACCAGGCAGTAGAACCTAAGGAAACCAGACAGGGCAATCCCATAAAGCCAGGTGATAGAGACCTGTGGAAAGCAGGTAATGGGAACAAAAGAAATCAGGCAGCAGGGAAACCAGGTGACAGGGCCCAAAAGAATGTAGGCTGGGGGGACCAAATGAAACCAGGCTGTGGACTAAAGTTAGAGAGGAGGTGGGGACATATGAAGCCAGGCAAGAGGCCCACAGGATGTGAGTAAAGAAAGATATCAGGAGCTCATCCTCTCTGTCTAGATGTCACCCCCGCACCCTGGGCCTCTCTCTCAGTAGCCCCTTTCCCACCCAGGTGCTAGTCCCCTCCCCCAGGCCAATGGACACAGCCAGAGCCCTCTCCTCTCTCAGAGGCCTGGTCCGGTTGCAGCCAATGGGCCCCGGCCCCATCCCTGGGACCTCAGGAAGTCCCAGTCCCTCCCACCGGCTGTAGAGGCAGGGGGGCTTTGGGGGAAGAAAGAGAAGAGAGACAGTTTGGCAGGGGGAGCACGCCGAGCAGTCGCGGCGGGGGCGGGGGCCGAGAAAGGAGCGGGAAGCGCCGAGGCGGGCTGGCGGGCTGGTGAGCGGGCGGGGGCGTCTAGGCGGCGGCAGCGGAGGTGACAAGTTCCGCGGCCCTGCGCCGCGCCGCCACTGACCTGGGTCCCCGCGCAGGCGCCCCGTCGGTGCCTCCGGCGCTCAGTGGGTCAGCCCGGCCGCCCGCGAGCATCGGGCCCCCAGGGCTCGGGACTGGGGCCGGAGCGGCCCGGGCCGGCCCGGGAGGCAGAAGCGTGGGGGCCTCCCCGCAAAGTCCCAGCGGGCGGGCGGGCGGGCGGGCGAGGGGCCGGGAGAGCTGCTGCGAGCGAGCGAGCGAGGCGGCGAGCGGGCCGGGAGGAAGGGAGGAAGGGGCGCGCCGCGAGCGACGGAGCGAGTTGAGTGAACGGAGGGAGCTAGTGAGGGACGGCAGGCAGTGAGGTCATCCTTTGAATCTAATTGTCTGAGTCAGGAGGAGATGTGGCACTTGATGCAGAGGGAGGGGAGGGGGAAGGGACCCTCCCGGCTCCAGGCCGGAGGGCACCTCTTCACACCCAGGGGCGTCGGGGGCCTCCTTAACCCTGCCCAGGGCGCAGTTGCCTCAGGCCAACTCGGACAGATCCCTCCCTGTCTGTCTCAGAGCTGACCTCTGCTGCCAAGGGGATCAGTAAGCCATAACCTGTGCGACCCAGTCCCAATCACCCCCAGAGAGCGACGACCTTCCTACTCTCTAGGGGTGATGGAACCCCCACCCAGGCCCAGGTCACCTTCCTGCATTTCTGAGGGTAATGAGAGGTCCCCAATCCACCCCCCAGGTCATATTCCTGCCCTCTGAGGTTAAAATGGGAACTTCAGCCAGCTTTCCAAGTTACCTTGGTGCATCTAGGAGCATGGAGTCCCCAACTCCATTCCTAAGTTACTTCTTGCACTGGAAATCTGGGGCAATCACCTTCCTGCCCTCTGAGAATGATGGTGCAATACCATTCAGTCCTCCAGGTACTGTACTTTGGTGGGGCAGGCATGAAGACCCTACAGGAAGGGCAGGAGCCCAGCCAGACTCTTAGGGTCCCCAGGGGCTGCCCAGGGGACCAGGCTACTCAGATGGGGGGGGGGGGGGGGGCAAGACAGCAGCTGGACCCTGGGCCTGTCAGGTGTGCACACCCATGCATGCAGACATAAGCACATGCACACATGTGCACAAACACACTGGGAGGGGGCATCAGACAGCTGGGGATGCTCACACCAAGGGCCACACACCCCTCCCCTCGCCCCCGTGGGGGAGGGGTGATAAATATTTCAGGGGCTTTTAGCTCTGAAGGGGCTGCAGCTGGGGGAGGGAAGGGGATCCACGATGCCTGATTAATGGGGTTACGGGCTTGGATCAATCCGTCCGCCCGCTGCTCCCTCCTCCTTCCTCCTCCCTCCCTCTGCCTAATGCGCTTTATCAGGAGACGCTTTTCTGACTTGGCAGCCTCGGGTGTTTTAAATAGACCCATTTAGAGCAGGGGTTGGGGGGAAAGAAAGTGGGGGAAGGGAGACAGAGATTGAGACAGGCTGGGAGACAGAGACAAATCAGGAGAGAGACAAGCCCCAGAAGAGAGACTGGGAGAGACAGAAGGAGGTAGAGAGATAGAAGGAGATGCAGAGACATGGAGATAAGAGACTGAGGATGAGACTCCCACAGAGACTGAAACGGGGAGGGAGGCCAAGGGGAATCTGGGGTGTCGATGAGCAGAAACAAAAATAAATAAAAGAGAGACAGTGACACACAGAGAGGAAAGGAGCCACTGGCAGTGGGAGAGAAACCCAGAGAGGCTCTCTGCAAGGGCTGAGTGCTAGTCTGGGAGACAGCAGATACCTTTTATTTCCAAAAACAGTTTTTCATCCACTTTGTTAAATTAAAAAGCTGTTTTTAAAGTGGAGCTGGAGGTGCTGCTGGGGGAGGGTGGACAGACCTGCCAAGTCCTCCTTCCAGTCTCCTCCTCAGCCTCCACAGAAGCTGCCTCAGCCTTAACCCCTGGGGGTGGTTCTCCAGCTCTCCTGCTCTCTGCGATCCTCTGGGATCCCTGGGGACAGGGTCAGGGCATCTGAGCTACTGTTCACTGGCAGGAAGTCCTTCCTGCTGTCTGGCCTCAGTCCCTCCTGATGCAGTGAACCCATTCTCTTGCTTGACCACTGGCTTTCTCTTCTCCAGCCCGGTCCAGCTCCCTAAGGTATTTCCAGTTTGTGTCCTCACAGCTCAGCAGCCCACTTTCCCAACTAGCCATCAGATTCCTCCCAGGTATGCCCCCTATAAATATTTATTGCCTATTATTGTGTAAATCTGGACTTCTAACAGATCCCCACTCCATGTCCTTCCTCTTCTGGGAACAGCGATGGAAGTTTAACTCTCTACAGCCCTCTGGAGCTCCCCTTCCTTCTCTTCAGAATCCCAGCTCCATTTAAATCTCTTTTATGGCCATGTGTCAGCGTGGGATACCCCCACTCCACCCTAAACAACACCCCAGTCCCAGTTCTGAAGGGTCAGTCCCCCCTACTCACGGGGCCAGGAAAATGGCCAGTCTGTTTGGGAGCGGAGATAAAAAGCCCAGCCGGCCTTTGTGGGCCTCTGGCGGGTTTTGGACAATAGGCCCTTCCGTTCCGCTCCAGCGCCTCAATGTCTTGGACAACCCCACCCCCGCAGGCTGCCAATCTGGGGGCCTTACCTAGCCTGAATGAAAGGCCGGGAGAGTCAGGCCCAGCCCTACGCTGGCCCCAGAAAATTTTGGACTTTCTGACCCCCCCCCCATTCCATCTCCTCCAAACTTAGCTGCTTCCCCAATCAAGCCAGAGAGACACTTTAGAAACAGGGAGGGAGCCTGACAATGAGATAGAAACATACTTTCACATCTAAGAATCAGTGCCCTCATGCAGAACCCAGATTTTTTACCTGACTTTGCCCTTGTCTGTGAGACTAAGGGTAAGTCTCTTCCCCTTTATGGGCCTGTCACGAGAACATGGAAAGCCCCAGGAGGAAGGACAAGGGGAAGAGAAGGAAGTGAGCTCAGGCACTCCTTTACTCATGTCCCCAGACCTACAGCTCCACCCACCATATCTGCCGGATACCCTAAAACTGATCTGAGTGGCTTGGGTCCCCAGCACATACCTCTTCACCACTGGCCGCACACTGAGCACATCAATGTCCTCCTTCTCCTCCTCCAGACCAAACTCTTCCTGAGACTTCCAAAACCAAGGCAGAGAACAGGGGGTGATGTGACAAGGCTGAATTCTAGAAGGGCAAAGAGCGGAAATCAGAGGTCACAGAGGAGCCACAGGTCCTTAGTTCAATTCAGAGCTTGTTCCATACTCACAACCCCACCGTAAGAAGGGGAGACTGAGGCAGACAGCAGAGAAGCATGTAGAAGAGGAAAAGTTGGGAGCAGTCCAAACGCTATCTGGCACCCTTGGTGACTTCAGGTTCTGAACAGGGACAAAGGCAGGCCAGAAGCCAGTGGCCTGACACCACACACAGTACACACTATACACACATAAAGACAATCCAAAAATCCCCATAAAATCAGTTCCCAGACACACATACCTCTATATCACACATTCTCATATGCATACCCATAGAGAGACACATGGTTAACAGAAGGGCCATGACACCCACCATCTTACCATCCTTTTCCTCTGCCTTGTCACCACTCTGATTTCTTGAGTATCTGTTAGGTGCCAGGAACTGTGTTAGGCACTTTATATGCATTATCTCATTTAATCCTCATGATTTCTCTGATATTCAGGGAGGTTAAGTAACTTGCCCAAGACTGCATAGCTGATTAGTTCCAGATCATAAATTTCAGTCTTAGTTCCAAAGCCTGTCTGCTATACCAGTTTGCCTCTGCAGAACTCTCTCACCTGCATAGTACCCTTCCCAATACCATAGACTCAGTTAACCAGCACTCATGGGGATCGGTAGAGCCTGATAAGTGTAGTATTTCTTCGATTTTTTTGCTAGTTGCTTGTGAGTACCAGTTGGTTAACGGGGAGTCTAAGGTAGTAATATAGTAACAGCTAACATTTGTTCAGAGTCGTTGATGAGCCAGACACCATAAGTACTTACCATACATTTTTGCACTGAATCATCAGAACAACCTTTAGTGGTTGTTTATATTTTACAGATGAGAAAATTGAGACTCAGAGAACAAAAGCACCTTGACCAAAGTCATACAACAGGTAGTTGGTAAGAAAGCTGGTGTTGTACTCAGGACTGTCTTAAAAGCCACTGTTGCTTCTATGGACTCCAGTCACTTAACAGAGCCCCAGGAGATCCTCAGGGTCCAAATGCCCCTCTTCCCCTAGAAACGGGTCCCAAAGGCATGATCAGGTGCCTAAACACATACCCATGAGAAAGGGACTCCATGTCATCCAACTCTGCCCAGAGATACAGAGACACCACCAACCAGGGAGAGATGGCCAGAAATGAAAATAAGGTGTTAGAGACAGGCTGGCTGGTAGTAACAGATACACATCAAGAGATAAGCCATCAAGGCAAAGAATGACAAAGAACGGGGGGTGGGGGTGGTGGGGAGACAACAGAGAAAGAAAAGGGTACAGGCCAGCATGAAAAACCAGATACACACCAATATACACAGACACAGAGACATATAGAGCCATCCAGCCTTCACAAGAAAAAAAACTATGAAAGCAAACATGACAGGCTCTGTGTGTGTGTGTGTGTGTGTGTGTGTGTGTGTCACACACACACGCATGTGTTGGGGGGGCATGCAGAGTCTCTATCACTACGCAGATTACACCAGCTGCTTCCAGCAATTTCATCTGATTAATAATAAATGCCCCATAATTACAGCCGCTCCCCCAGCCCTTCTTCCTGTTTTTTGTCAGCTGCCGCCAGGCCAGCCCCCTGTGGATCCCGTGGACCCCTCCATCCTCACCTGCTGCCTTCTAGGAGGCTGAGAGGACAGGGGCTGATGGAGGAAGCCAGACTCCCAGTCTGAGGGGGAATACACATCTCTCTATCTTGGATTAATGCCCTCTGCCTCCAAGCAAAAAGTCATCTCCCTTAGGTCTCACTCAGAACTCTTTCTCTACCCTGAGCATAACCTATGACCCCTAATACAATACAGCCTAGGGGCCCGGGTCTAGGATGCAGAGAGATGAACTCTGAACTTCCCTTGCCTGTTCTTTATCACTCACTGGCTAAAAGAAGTCTCCATTCACAAACTTCTAGCTTAAAATCCCAGTGGCTCAAAGGAGGAAGGGATTAGGAAAGGGGTCCTCATCGCATCATTCCAACCCAGGCAGCTCCAGAGTCTCTGCCCGCTTGTGTACACTCACGCTCTGGACATTTGGTGGCTCCGCCTCCCATTCCTGAGCACACCCCCCCCCCCCAAGACCACCTCTTTCCAGGCCTCCCACCCTAGCTCTCCAAGGCAGCTCTATCAGAATCAGCTGCGGGTTTGTGCTGATCTGTTTCTAATCGCTGGGGCCTGGTTCACGCTTGCCCCTCCACCCCACCCAATATTGATTCCATTATTTGGAGAGTCATTGACGTCAGAGGCCTGGATGGGTGCCAAAACCGCCTTCTCTCCCGGCCTGGGCAAGGGCCCAACCCCCGCAATCCCGCGATTTCACTAAGGGGCCCAGAAAGGTCAGCTCATGGGCCAAGGTCACACAGCATCTGCCCTCAGAGGCTGGACTGTTCTTACCTTTGTGGGACCACTGTGCAGCTCCATTCTCCTAGGGAAAGAGGGTACAGAGGCTTGGGGCTCAGAGATGAATTGGGGGCCTCTAAAAAGAGGTGTGCAAGAACTTCTCTGGGACCTGGGCTGCCAAGGAAGGGTTCTAGGAAGTAGGGATGGGGGCAGTGGCTCAGAAAAGGTATTCGGAGAGTTTTTCTTTGCCACACACTTATTTTGGAACATCTTGAAGCTGGACTTGAAATGGTTACTGACTACTTGATTTTTATGCCTGATATCACTCATATCTCCTAATACATCTCTGAGAAGGAAATTCTCTGCAATGTAGGATAAGAGATTACTATAAATGCTGCCATAATTTGACTAAGTGGCATCACCAATTTTTATCAATCTTTGTTTCATGTAAAACAAAGATTCTATCCGCTGTGGATCTCCTGCCTATGCTGCCTCAGTTTCCCCACACTCTCCCAGTCTCTCCTGGCTTTGTGTCTATGTGATCAAGATGCAACCAATCCTTTGACAGATGACTGGATAAAGAAGCTGTGGTCCATATACACAATGGAATATTACTCAGCTGTAAGAAAAGATGAAATACTGCCATTTGTGACAAAATGGATGGACCCTGAGATCATCATGCTAAATGAAATAAGCCAGACAGAAAAAAATCAAGAACCATATGACTTCACTCATATGCGGAATATAAAACTGAAAGCAACAAAGAAACAACAACTCATGGACACAGTCAATAGTTTAGTGGTTACCTGAGGGCAAGTGGGGAGGGGGCGTCAAATGTATGGTGATGGAGAGAACTGACGCTGGGTGGTGAACACCTAATGCAACGTGTAGACAATGTACTACAGAATTGTACACCTGGAACCTATGTCATTTTTGCTAAACAGTGTTGCCCCAATAAATTTAACAATAAAAAAAAATAAAAGAAAAAAAAAGATGCAACCACTGCTACACCAGCCCACACTGGCAACTCCTAGGCTGGACAGGGTATTTTTAGGATCCGAACCCTGTGTTCTCAGACAGCTGTTAATAACCAATACAGACAATCTCTGCTGCCCACAACAGCTTAACAACCTCAGAACCCAGCCTCAAAGGCTCAGCCATGGGGTCCATTGCCTCGGCTAGAGTCCAAGAAACCCAGACCTGGAGAGAGCAAGGCACTCACAACCACATGAAGAGCAAAGGATTTTTCCCGTGTTCTGAAAAATCCTGAAGCTGGGAGAGGCAGAGATAACCTCTGACCTCTACCACAAAATCAGGGTCACTACTCTGACCCAGTCTCTCCTAGTACAGGCAGGCCTTTTCAAGGAAGAAGATGCCTATCCTCTGCTCTCCTTCCCTAAGTACAGAGAAGTCCCTCCTTTAGTCTAGCCTTCAATTACTCAGGGATCTTTCAAGCCAAATGGGGTGTACAACAGAGACTGTTGAGTATCAAGCCACAAACCCCAGGGAGTCCCCTCTCCTTGTGGTCTGTCCCGCTCAACAATTCATTCCTCAACATTTATTGAGTACCTAATCCCTCCCAGGCACTATGCTGGGAGCTGGGGATACAGTTCTGCCCACGAGGAGCATTCGGTCTGAGAAAGAAAAAGATACAGTACTCCGTTAACCAGCACCCATGGGGATTGGTAGATGCCGGATAAATGTAAGTAGACTGTCCATTAACTGGCCCCCATGCTGGATAAATGCAGTATTATTTCTTCAGTTTTATGTTTTGTTTTTCGTTATTGTTGTTTTGTTTTGTTTTTGCCAGTTGCTTCAGTTCTACTATATATTGTTCTACTATATATTCTACTATATATAGTTCTACTATATATTGTTTACTCAACACTGCCCTCTTAGTGTACCATGTCTGTGTCAGGGGCAGAGTGCTGGGAGAGCAAAGCAGACCCAATCCCTGGATCTCACAGAACCCACAGGCAATTACTATGTAATCTTACTGAGTGTTGTGAGGGAAAAGTCCGGTGAATAGTAAGGCATACTGACTACCTGGGTCTAGAAAAACCTATCCTCCTGTAGGACTGAGGACTCCAATCCATTCCTAAACCCTGGGACCGGCCCTTGTGCTAACCAGAAGTCACGTCCACAGTCTAACTTCATTTCCTTCTGCTGTAGCTCTAGCCTTAGTTTCTGGAAGTTGGTTCCCCACAGCAGGTCTAACTCTGTCCCCATATCTGCTCCAGCTCCTCCTTCCACCCCTTGCCCCCAGAGCTCCTGGCTCTGGTGACCCCCAACCCAGCATGTCTCTATGCTTTAAGGACTCTCTTTGCCCTCTGTAGAAGCAAAGGTGGTTGGTGATGACCTCAGTACTTTCGGCCCACAGGGACCACTTGCCTACCCAGCACCTCCTCACAGGAAGCCAGGAGCCCAGTGGGTGTGCTCACCCAGGGCCAGTGGAATTTATACAGCTGATGCTCCATGGTGGGTCTAGAGGAAGGGTCAGCTCTATCTTGTCAGCCTCCATGCTCTCTGGGACACCCCCCCCAACCAGACACACATGGTCCCCCCCAACCATCTGCATTTCAAAGAAAATCCGCTCCATATGTTTCCAATTCATTTACACTTCAACTCACCATGGGGGGGCAGAGAGCAGGGCGCCTAGCCTTCAAGCCTCCCACCCCCATAGGGATGCTGGAGAGCATGTGTCCCCTTCGGGGACAGGGAGCAGTTACAGCTCAGCCATGTGAGCCTGAGGGCCAGGTCTTAACTTCATGGGTACTCATGGAGTGATATCACACTTCAGGCACCCCACCCACTAGCCCCCAAATGGAAGGGCATATAAAGGCCCCTGTAGTGTCTCCAAGGCAGGTAGAATCCTAGGGCTCATTGCAACCTAGCCCAACACAACCCTACCCCTCCCACTCTACTCCTCAGGGCTACTGCTCTTTTAAGAAGTAGAGTGGGGGAACCCAGGCATTTCCTGGAGACAGGATAAGTGCTCAACAGGCATTCCAGGAAACACCATGAGATATAACATAACTTGGCCTCTACCCTTCTCCAGTCACAGTAGAGGAGAGAAGAGAAGGTGAGTCCCAATCCAGTCTCCTGTCAAACTATTTTCTCACCACAGATCTGGTGCTAACACCTCCCTCAGAGGTTCAACACTCTGAAAGGGTCAAAGGAGTCAGAGGTCGACCCCCTTACCAGGTAATCTTCATACCCCTCCTTTCCTAAGGATGACCAGGATGGAGAAGATGTCTTGGGAGAAGGACATTAGTCTTATTTCCCCATACCTGACTCTTTTCTACCACAGAAGGGGTGACCAAAACTAATATTTAAGGGGAATGTGCATGGACATGGCACATGGGGGACTCTAAGGGTATGTATCACCCCCATACCAAAGAGCTACTTAGACCTTCCTGCCAAGAGCCTAGTCTCCTTGGGGAAGGAAAGGCAGAAAGGTTTAACTGGATCAGTATTTCCTACCAACCTCTCCATTAGCACATAGCACAAGAGAGAGACGGGACCACACCTTTGGAGGGGACAGATCTTGTAGCAATCTCTGCTCCTCACCCCAACCTCCTTTATATACACCATAAACCAAAAGAAAGCATGGGTGTATTTGAGTTCTAAATTCCACTGGGATTGTGAATACCACAATACTAGTGTGAGCTTGAATGTGAGTCCCAGGATGAACAGTATAATTGGGTGTGATTCTAAGTGTGAACCCAGTGTCCCTATGTAAATATGAAAGCCTCAAGATGTAAGCAGTAAGTGTGAGTGTGAGTTTTAGGACTCTATTGTGAGTCTGAGTATATAAGCCCCAGGATGGAAGGGTAAGTTTAATGTAATCACCAGGGAAGTCAGTCGAGTGTGAACTCCAAGATGGAAATATAGGTTTGAATGTGAACCTAGGTCCTAGTGTGCATCTGTAAGCCCCAGGACTGAAATGTGAGTCCCAGCATTCCCAAGTCAGTATAAGCATTACAGTTCTAGTAAGTCTGAGTGTGAGCCCTTGGTCTTAAGGACATTCTGAGTGTGAGCTAAGGTTCCCCATGTGAGTCTGAGTGTGAGCACTGGGGTTCCTTTGTAAGTCTGAAGTGTGAACAATTGGGTCCCTAAGTGATCCCAGGATGGAAATAAGAATCTTGTGTGGGATCACTAGAGTTCTAGTTTGAGTCTGAATGTGAGCTCCAAGATGGAAGTAGGAGTCTATGAACCACAGTGTCCTCCTATGTGAGTCCTTCAATCCAAATGTGAGCCCCAGCTATCATGAGTCTGAATGTGAGCCCCCCAGTCCTAATGTGACACTGAGTATGAGCCCCAGGATATGAGTGTGAATGGAATAAGCTCCAGGATCTTTTAGCATGAGTCCGAGTGTGGGCTGTAGGACTCCAGTGAGATTCTGAGTATGGGTTCTAGGTCTCAATGTAAGTCTGTGAGTCAGTCAGGATACAAATGTGAATCTAAGTGTGAGCCTAGAGTCCCAGTGTGAGCCCCAGGACTGAAGTATACAGCTGGATATATGATCCCTAGGACATCAGTGTGAGTCCTACTATCCTAATGTAATTCTGAGTGGGAGTCCATGTGAATTTAAGTGTCCCAATGTGAATCTGAATCTGAATTCTAGAGCCCAAAGAAGTCTTGAGTGTGATAAACACCCAGTCTTTGTAGAAGGCTCAGGGTCCCAGCAGAGGATTAGCCCTGATGGAGTATGACCCTTAGTTCCATGTCACCAATCCTGATTAGGAGCCCCAAGAACCAGTCAGTGTGGGTTTTAATAGTGGAGACCGGAAGGCATAGTTTATTGAGACACACAGCGCCACCCCCACCCACCCCAGCTCAGCCCAGGCTAGCCCTACAGCCATAGATAGGACTACCCAATTGTTCAAGCCCCATCTTCATACATGCAATGGTATACTATCACACCCAGAATTAAACACAAAAATACACTCAGTGTTTCAGACCCCCCACTCTGGACATACAGCAATTATAGATGCACAAAAACACCCTGACTCCCACCACCCCGGTGATTACAGCTACACGAACATCCCCAGTCACACAGACACAAATGTAGCCAAGTATTACAGGCAAAACAACTAATGTTACAAACACACTCCTAAGGAGGCAGGCTGACACACACCCAGTGTTGCAGACAAGCTGCCAGCTTCACAGACACACAGAGACGCTTCTCAAAGAGAGAGAGACTAGACGGAAAGAGAAAGAAAATCCTGAATTTTCAACAAGGCGTGAAATAGTCCTGCCCGCCTGAAGCTACCGAAGGGGGGAGGGGGCCAAGGGAGCGAGCGAGCGAGCGCCAGAGCTAGACGCAGGAGAGGCTCGAGAGAGAAGAGAGGAGCCGAGGAGGAGAGCTGTCCGTCTGGTGACCTCCCCACGGCCCAGCCCCCACGCACGGGAGCTACACTACTCCGAGCAACATAGGGACACCCAGGCCAGCTCATACGGAGCCGAACTGGAGGAGACACACACGAGCAGACTCACAATGAGGAGATACACCACAAGCGGATTCACACGGACACACAACACAGGAGGACTTACAAAGAGACACTAGAGGAGATCCACCTCATGGAGAAACACCCAGGCGGACTCACGAGGAAACCACACGCTCACGCTGACACACACACATACACATGGGGATTCACACGGACACACATACACTGGCAGACGCGTCCGTTCACACCCTTGGGCGCTTCGAAGTCCAGATTTCTGCCGGAGAAGGAAGCCGCCTCCGGGAGCGCGGGGGTCACTGCGACCCCCACCCCGCCCCCGCCCGCCCCAGCTCCGGAATTTTCCCAGACCCTGCGAGCGCTGCTGAGGAGTGAGAGAGAACAGGGACACTAGCACAATCCGCCCCGGCCACCTCCCCCCAGCTGATCGTCCGCCCCACCACCACCACCACCACCAGCACCACCACGCCCAACCCCCGGCGCGCTGGGACGTGGGGGCCCTCTTCTTCTGCTCCCCCGCCCCCGAGTTTGCGGACAAAGTTTCCCGTGAACTTTCCTGTCCCCCCACCACCACCGTTCGCGGGCCCACACGTGTCCCTCCCTCTTTCTGCACGAACGAAGGCCCCGGGTACGTGGGTTAGCCCGAGGGTCCGACCGCGCGAGGTCAGCCGCGGGGTACTCACCGCGCCCTAGGACCGCCGGGGTTCCGCGCCTCGCCCTTCGACCGCCCCCGACAGGGAGCGAAGCAGGGAGCGTGGAGCTAGCACCGCTGCGGGATCCCGCCGCCAAGCCCCGTGCAGCACCGACTGGAGCCGCCGCCTCCGCTGCCGCTGCCGCTGCTGCCGCCGCCGCCCGCTCTGCACCGGCTCCTCGGCGCTCGGCGGCTTTAACCCCCCCATCCTCCTCCCTCCCTCGCGCGCTCCCTCCCTCCTTCCTTCGCCCATGTGACCGCGGGCGCCCGCTCGGCCGCGCGCGCCCTCGTTCCCCTCCCCCTCCCTCCTTGTCTCCCCGCGCCTCCGCGGCCGCGCGCCACGACCCCCTCCTGGCCACAGCCCTCGCGCACCCCCGCCTTGGCACGCTCCCGCGCCTGGCACGCGCGGCCCGCTCGCGCGGGTACACTCATCCTGCGCAGGCCTGTGAGCCCCCCCTCCAGTCGCCTCGAGCTGGCACGCGCCCTACCCACGCTGGCACACTCGCCCGCACTGGCACGCGGGGTCTCCTCACATTCGCCTTTTCTCGGAAACGCCCTCCAGACGGCTGTGGCCCCGGCGCTTCACGCGCACCCCGGACCGCGGGTCTCAAAGACGCGCGGGCACACATACCCACACCCACTCTGCCGGATCCCCTAGGGCTGCTGGACGCGCACCCATCCTCCGAGGTCGCTCATTCACACTCTCACTTAACCTTGGCTAGGTCTCAGCTACGCACATTCTCACACGTTCAGGCCCTGACTGCCTTGTACCTGGCACACCCCAGGCCAACTCTCGGGGTTCTCCCGCCGGCATCTCTAAGAGGAGCACGAGCCAGAGCACCCAGGCCCCACTTTGGGCAGAGGAGACCAGCCCACTCCGCCCCTCCCCTATTTCTATCGCCCCAGCAATACACACACAACACACCTCGCGCTAAGCGAAGCGGGCTTTACGCTCCCACGACCTGCAATGGACCAGGCTGAGAGCCCAAGTCCTCGTTTCCCATCAAGTCTCCAGTGACACCAGCACGATGATCCTCTCCTTTCTCACCCCATCCCACCACCCGACACCTGGGGAGAAACCTCCACTAGGATGAAGGGGGTAGGGAGGTTTCGCCCTTTATGCGTGGACAGCGCGCGTGAGTTTGGAGCCGGAGGTTCATCCCTCGAGCTTTCCTGGCCTCTGAGGGGCCGTTGTGCTCACTTCACTACCCCCGGGCCTCCGGTCTGGCTACAAGATAGGGAATTAAGGATAGACAACCGGACCAACTTCTGAGGCCACGCGAGAACGCAACAGAAATGATGAGTGACTGAGGCGAGAACTAGTGGCCCACTCCCATCTCCACCCCACGGATTTTTCACCTGACCTTTGACCCATAATCCCCGCGCCTTTCACCTCCAGGGAGCTGCTCCAGGACTGGGGCGGAGAGAGGGAAGGACATATTTCGCTATTCCTTCACACCCTTCCCCACTAGGCTGCCCAGAGCGCCCGGGCCCTTTCCCAACAAATGCCTCAGGGACTCCCATTGCAGAAAAAACCTTCCACCCACTGCCCAGGCTTTTCACTTTCACTTCCATGGCCACAGAATCCCCTCAGTGCAACCGGCAGGGGTCAGCGGGGCTGAGGCTCACAGAGGGCCGGCTGGGGTTTAAGGACACACAGCAAATTAGTGGTGCCCCGTTGAGACCATTCCACCTCCACCCACAGTGGGTGTCCCGTATCTGGCCTCTCCAGGCCCGCAGCCTCCAGGTCCCCGGGCCACCGACCGGAACGAGGTGGTGCACCGGGAAGGAAAGGAGCGGGGACGATGAAATCTTTGGGGATCAGGAATTGCCCCTAATCCTGCGCGGAAACTGGGCCTGGGCTTGGTTGGGTGTTCAGGGGGCCGCCCCTCCCCTGGAGTACATGCGTTGCAATAGGCGGATCACTGCTAGGTTGACTTGACCTACGGATTCTCCAGCGTCCCAGAGAACATAAAGAGGCCGAGTGGGGAGTTCCGCCCCGGGCCAACGTCTCCACCTGGAGGGGTGGGGGCTGCAGTCGGCAATGCGTAAGTCTGCGGGTGCCAGGGCAGGGTCTGCACGGAACAATCTGGTTCCTGTTGCTGGACATATCGGTGTATCAAAGAATTAGCGAGGACGAGAGGCGCACGTCGAACGGGAACCAGGCACCGGTGGAGCCGCAGTTCCTCCAGGCGCAACACCCAGCAGCCACAGCCGCGCCCGCTTCCCCGAGGTCACAGCGACACCTGGTGGGCGTTGTGGGACGCGCGTTCCCCTTCTGGCTGTGGCTTGCGCACAGAGGCAGCGCCCACCTACCGCACAACCCAGATGCGGCCCACTCTTCCTCCTGCCGCCAGTGTCTGGCCCAGAATCGATTCTCCTCTCACCCAAGCTGGGGCAACAGATTACTCGTGGGTTTCTGCTGCTACCGCCGTCAATGCCCTACCGGTACCTGAGCTTCTGAGCTTCCTAAACCTCCCTGCTGAACCCTTCCGTACCGCACTGCTGTGGGGCAAAGTCAGAGGGCTTCAAAGCTCTTGCAGGATCTGTCCGTCTCCTGTCCAGCTTTATTAGGCACCTCTATCCCCGGCCTCCCAGCCTCTGCACCAGACCCCTTCTCTTTATTGTGCACTTATCCTTAAGTTAAACCCCAGGTCACTGATCTTCCCCCACAGAGCCACCCCATCTTTACCCATCTTCATCATCTGCCTCCCCCATAAGGGGCAGCAGGAAATAACGCCTGCGATTTAGAGCCCAAGTGCCCTGCAAGTAAGTGCTGGAGATTCCAGATTTGATAACCCTGGAAGGCATTGAGAAATTAGAAGTTCTCTTTAACTTTGAGTCCCTGGAGTTTTGTAACCACCATGAAAAAGGGCTCCGTGGCAGGACTTTTGGCTCCACCCTCCTCCATCCTGGCAGATGAACTAAATTTGGGCCACCTCTCACCCCTCACCCCAGAAAGTCAACTGTGCCATCCCAAGCCTTTGAGAAGCAAGGACCTTTTCCAATTTCTACTAATGTGTCCTCAAGGAAGGAGAGCCCCTGTCCCCATGCCCTACCTCCCCATAATCTACCTTTTCCAGTGCTCCTTCAGAAATAGTGTTTGTTCCTAACCTGTCATACCATCAAAAAGTTCCACCATGGGCCACTACTACCCAGTTACAAACATTCACACACAGGCTCTCTGTTTTACCTACAAATGTCAAATACATCATCATGTAAAGTCACACACTCAGTCTCAAAGAGTCAAAAGGTATATTTAACCTCGATGTGACACATTGGGAGTCAGGGTCCCCTGCTTGGGACTGGGAGTTAGAGGTTCCAGAAGGATGGCAGTCTCCTAATCACACGCTTATACATAATACCCACACATAGACACAGTCACACAGCCATGTACTCAGTCACACCACGTGTCACACAGGCACACATGCAGAGTCACACACGCTCTCAATCATACAAAGTCCCACACTGGGGTTTGGCGATGGGGGCGGGCTCGGGGAGGCAGTTACGTAAACGCCCTCCCAGCCCCCACCCTCACTCCCCCTCAGCCGCCCCCCCTTCCTCACGCTGTGCCAGCGCCTGGGGCGGCTTGGCCGAGGCCCGGGAACAGCTCGGCCTCGCGGAGGCTCCAGGCGCCGAGAAACCCGATCCTGACACAGCCTTAGGTCTTAACAAGGAAGGGGGGCCCGGAGCACCCCTTCACATACTCAAAGTCCAGCCCAGTCCCCCATGGACGACTCATCCACATCCTGAGAAAGCTCCCAGCACCAACCTGGGGCAGCACCTAGGGCCCACTCACAACACCCTAGTCCTGCCCTTTTGGAATCCTGTCATCTGGACCTCGGCTTAAGTGTGCCCTGACCCTTCCAACCTCTGGCATCAGAAAAAAGAAAAGATCCCTAAAGGTAGAGAATGGAAGAGGGCTGAAGCCCGAATGGGAGAATGTAAGCATTCAGGCTGGAATGCCCCCAGTTCTCTGGAGCTCACTCTTTGTACCTCATCACCAAGGCCCTCTAAAGTCACTCTGATCAAAGAGGAGCTTTTACTCAGTTCCAGACACTCCTCAGATGTGCTGCCTATGATTCCAACATATTTCTCAGAATTGTAAATTATTTGAAAGATCCAAGGCCTTCCCTCTCTCTCCTTGATACCCTCTTTCCTCCTTAGTTGGAAGTTCTGACTCTAGTCTAACCCCAGTTCCTCCTGTTTTGCTAAGGAAGTCTGAGGGCAACCTAGGACACTGGAAATGAAATCCCAGAAAGGAGGAAGGATTAAGACTCAGGAAATCCCTGAAAGTCAGGAGTCTAAGAGAAGCAGTGAGAATGTCTGTGCCCCCCACAACATAACCCCCATCCCACTCTGTAGTGCAAACTCGATTTTTCATAATTTTTGAGTATCTGCCTGTGCTGCCCAGGCCCAGGCAGAAAGGGAATTTCCCCCTATGTTCTCTGTTAATGAACAAAACATTTCATGTTGAAATTCCTCCTCTGCCCCCCAGTCCAGTGTCTCCAGGGCCCCCCAGCCTGACCAAGCAGGGGACCACTAGAAGGGAAGTAACAGAGTAGGAGACAGCTCCTAGGGGAAGCATAATTTACATGGGGGGAGGGCGTCTTTTTTCATAAATAATTGGGGTGGCTTTCTTTTTTCACTTTTGGCTAAAATTACCCACTCCTGTGTCAGCTTCCCAGAAAGGGCGGCGGGAGGGCGGCCGGAGCTGTCCCAAGGCCCAGGACACGGCCCCCCTCCCCTGGGCAAGGAGCCTTCCCCAAGTTGTTTTCCTGGTCTCTTCCTCTTGGATGTTTTTTTTATTATTAATCACATTTTCCATCCACAGGCTTGGTCCAGACCCTCTCCCCCTGGGGTCAGGGCTGGACAGAGGAAGGAGGGGCAGGCTCCAGGAAGATGAGCTGGGGACAAGATGGGCAGTGACCCTGGATTTTGGCTGACCTGAAAGAGGCTCTCAGTGCCATATCACAGATCATACCCTCACTATCCTGGTACATAGTAGGACCTTAATCAATAAAAGTGGAGTGAATGAATGAGCAGGTATCTTGCTTTCACAGCACCCAGCTGGTACTGGAAAGCAAAGCTCCTTTTGTTGGTCTCCTTATGCTACAGACAGGGAAATAGCTCAGAGAGGGAGAGTCACCTGGCCAGAGTCACACAGCAAGTTGGTGCCAGGGCCAGAGCAGGCCCCCAGGAATGCTGATGCATTCTCCTATTCATAAGGCTGTCAGTAAATATGTATTGAGCACCAATTATATGCCAGGCATTGATATAAGTGAGGAGATACGCAGTGAACCAAGCAGACAAAAATCCCTGCCCTCTCAATGATGTGGAGCAAATAGAACTCCACACACTATTGTATGTGTAAGTTGGTGGAACCAGTTTGGAGCACTGTTTGGCAGAATCTGCCAAGCTGAACATATGTATACTCTATGGCCCAGCAATACCACTCATACGTATATACCCAAAAGAAATTATTGTAGAGCTCACCAAGAACATTCATAGTAGCTCAAACTGGGAACAACTCAAGTGGATGGGTAGATTGTGATACAGCAATAGAAAAAAAAAATCAATTCTAGCTGTATACAACAAAAATGGATAAAGCTCACAGATAAGATGTTAAAAAAAGAAGAAATACATGCACAAGAATTAATATTGAGTGATTTCATTTATATAAATCTTAAGAACAGGCAAAACTCATTTATGGTGATAGAAGATGAAATTGCAGTTACCTTTGTTAGGGAGGGGGAGGGTGTCCAAAAATATACACATGTATGTCAAAGCTTGAGCTGTGCCCTTAAGGCTTGTGCACTTTACTGTGTACACTTTGCATTTAAAAAAAAGTTGAAATATCCCCTGCACTCATGGGACTCACATTCTAATCAAGGAAGATGGATACTAAACAAAATAGGTGAGCATATAATTTGTCCATGTGAGAGTTCAATTTCTGACTCGACAGCCCCCTCAGACAAGAGGTGACAGCCTAAATGTCACTTGGAGAAGCCTAAACTAAGCCCCTTTGTCCTCTCCCATTGTGCCATACTCCTTTTCCTTATAGTAGTTAGTGGGCCATTTAACTACCTAGTTACTTGTGCGGTGCCTGGGAGCTTCATGAGGGCAGCTCTGAGGACTCCATCTCCAGGCACCTGGAGCTAGGTCTGCTATAAAACAGGTGCACCTAACACTTGGATAGGATTAAATAAATGTTGAATGAATGAATGATGCAAGCAAGCAGGACAACATCGACCTGGGGAAGTTAAGTCCCAGGTACAAGGGAGCGAGCCCATTTGAGTGGGTCACAGCCTCGAGGTATAGGAAAGAAGGCTTGGTATCCAGTAGGGGATTAAGCAGAGACCCAGAAGGCAGGCTGAGGCAGCCTGAGAGGCTCAGAGACCACATCCTGAACCTTGGAGCCAAGGGCACCCAGGCCTGGAAAGGCATCAAGTAGGTGAGGAACAGAACCAGATTTGCTTTTCAGAGAGGTCATTGGGGCTGCTGGGTAGAGAGAGTGGTGAGAAAGGCTAAGGCTGGAGGTAGGGCAGCCAAGGGGGACTCAGAGGAGAGAGACCTCCAGCCTGACCCGGTGCAGGGTCATGGAGCTGAAGAGAGGACAGCACTTTGGAGGAGGCATGCAGATTCCTCTTCTCCATCTGCTCCGATGACCCCTTATGGAAACTCCATGTCACCTTTTACACAGAGAACAAGCCCCCTGGACACTTAATCATAGTCCAGGGTCTGCTCTCCCAAGGATCCTCCCCCTGGGTGATCCTGGGGTCTAAGTTAAGTATGGAAAGAGAAGCAGATGGTCAGGGAGCGGGTGGAGGATCTAGGGAGGGTGGGGAGAGAGGGACAAGGGAGGACAGAGAAACTAAGGGTTAGGGGAATAATGTGTTTGAAGGCGGGAGCAAGGGCCCAGACTTGCAAAATCACAGATGTAGTTTTTCATTTTGTGTTGCAAAAATTTGCATGAAACTAATTCCCTGCTCAGAAGCAAAAAGTTGGCCCCTTAGTTAGTCCCTCCTTCCCGATCTCTCTCCCTCCCTCCCCACCCCAGTGGGCCCTGATCTCACTCTCCTCCCATTCTTCATGGAAAAGGCATAGATCTTCAAAGGATTGTTCCTTTCCAGTGCCATGGTGCCATGCAGGGCCTGACTTTGATCCCTGCTGCTGTAAAGCTGCCTCCTTGATAACAGGGCTGGGATTTCCAAACAGGATGGACATTCATGTGGCCCCCAAATTGGCTTCTCTCCCTTTATCTCCAACAGCTCCATTCCGGACCAGCTTGCATTCTCCTGGGATGGGGCGGGGGGTGGGGAGAGGAAAGAAAAGAAGCTTTCAACTCCCAGAAACTCAACTGTTGTAGTTTAAAAGACAGAGAAATATTAAGATTTGAAGACAGAAGGCCAGAGATCCCCAGGCCCAGGAGAACACACAGAGGCAGAGGGAAAGTCCAAGAAAGAAAATTAAATTAAATTCAGTATTACAAACATTTATTAACACCTACTGTGTGCCGGGCCCAGAGGGGGATCATTGTGTACAAGAGTACAGATGACTCCCAGGTTTTTGGCATGGGTGACTGGGAGATAAGTGTGCCATTCACTGAGCTAAAGAGAAAGTTGGGGTTTGACACATCCAGTTAAAGGGTATGTGTTATGATGGCCAGCAGGAGAAAGGATGAAGAGAACACAGAAGCTGAGAGAGGGCTGGCTGGCTGGCTGGCTGGCTGGACGTGTGTGGTCCCTGTCCAACAACTCCCAGTGCCCTCAGTACCCTCTGTACTAGTGCTGATTGAGTGGGCATTCATCAAAGTCTCAGACTGACCCAGGTACTATAAAGGTGCTTGGAGATGACAAAATAGACCAGGAAAAGGGTGTCATGAGGGAAAGAAGGAGGAGAGGATTGCAGCTGAAACCCCGGGAACTATGATTGAAAGACTGAGAGGACAGAGAACGTGTGGTGGCCTCACAGGTAGAAAGAGAGCCACCAGTCAGGGTTGTCACAGGACCAAAAAGGAGCCCAGTGAGACCAAGAAAGAGCCCTGGCCTTTAGCAGCCAGGAGTGGGGTTGGGCCAGTGAGACCAAGCTGATGCTATGGTCCTGACTCTCACAGACTTTTCACAGGGCCCTGTGAGCAGAGTGTAGGCCCCTTCTTTCCTAGCACCCCTGCTGTCCCTGGAGCCTGCTTGGTCTAGGGGCCTTTCAGCCAAGCAGAGAAGAAGAGAATGAAAAATCTCTCCTGCCCCCAGACTTCCATCCCTGAGCGCTTGGTTTCCTGCCTTCCCAGAAGAGTCCTGACCTTCCTCAAGCTTGGGAGCCTGCAGCGGTCAGGGGAGCCTGGGGACCCCGGGGTTAATTGAAACCAGGGCTAAGACATTAGAAACCATAACGCGGACTCCCTAGCTCCCCTAGGATAGCTTCTGGTTTTCTTCTCACCCCCATCCTCCCTGTTGCTGACAGCTCAGCTCTCTGGGCCCCCACCAGCTGGGCTGATGACCCTTTTCCCCAAACCAACTAGAAGGGGCCTCCAACCAGAAGGCACCCAAAACCAGCCCCCAGGGACCTCTTCTCTGTGCTCAGACAACCTTAGTGTATACTAGACTAACCTCCCACATTGAAGTGTCCTAAATTCTAATCTAATCCTCTATTGCAGAACTATCCAAAGGGTTGAATTTAGACAATGGAAAGGATCTCAATAGTGAAAAAGAAGAGAAGGGTAGGAGATGTGGAGCAGGAGTACTTCTCAACCAGCAGGTGCTCAGTAACTATGTGAGGAAGCATGACTGAATCTCAAAGCCTGGGCCCCACCAGAGTGAGGTATTGGCTGGGCTGGATCTGGAGCCGGGGCAGGATAGCCTGCACACCAGGATGGCAGGACAGAGGAAAGTCAGACAAGGAATTCTGTAGCCTAGGGTTCCCCTTCCACCTCTCTTCCTGCTCTTCTGATGTCTTTCTCTTTCCCTCCATGTCTCTCTCTGTCACAGTCCTTACAGGAAGGACAGGAAGCCTCATGTGTTGTGGGCCTGATGGGAAACTCTCCCCCTGCACAGCTGCCTGATGATTCCAGGATTCCCAGATTCCCCATGAGTGCTGGTGTGAGAATCTGTCCCCACCTCTGTCTCTGTCCTTGGCTCTTTGGTGAGACTGAAGGGTTCAAACACCTAACTCCACTATAGGAACTCCTCATTTAACAACGGGGTTCTGTTCCTATGACTACATCATTAAGTGAATTGGTCCATAAGCAAAGAGTTTAAAGGCAGATGTCTTGTGGTGTGTCGTGGCACCATAGGGTACGTATTTTCCAATAGATATCACATAACACTACAATGAAATATGTAGTCTTGCATGATTGCAAATGCTTTGTGTGGTAAATACTAACTGACTGTGGGAAGGAGACAAAGACTGAGAAAGGGGATTCTCCCAAGACTCACACGGACTGAGAAAGAGGATTCCCTGCACTAGAGAACTGGCTGTAAGTCTGAAACATCATTAAGCAGGTATGTCATTAAGAAAGGAATGGCTGTACTTAGGCTTTGTGGCCTCAGGTAAGTGACTTAATGCCTCTGTGCCTCAATTACCTCAGGAGTAAAATGGGATCATAACAGTCTCTATTTCCTAGGACTGTTGTGGAATGGAAATTAAATGAGATAATTCAGTCAAGTGTTTAGCACCAGCCTGATGAGTATTAGAGTTCTCTTCACCTGCAGGCTTTGGCTTTCTCCTCTTTGATGTCTCTGTCTCTTCCTCCATCTGTCACAAACTTTCTCCCCATCTCTCTAACTGTATCCTCCTCTGCCTCAGTCTTTATCTCTCTTTCCATCTTTCTCCTGATCCTTTTTCTCTCTCTGTATCTGGCTCTGCCTGAAATCCCCCAGACAGTCCTGTTTGACCCTGCTCCAACCCCCGTTGGCACAGCTGGCTCAGGTGGGGTGGGGTGGGATGTCTGGGGAGGTTTATAATTCAAACATGGAATTCCTGGCAGAAAGATCACGTCTGGACCTGAACATAGGTGAATCACAGTTGGTGGGAAGAATGATCATGTCTGTGTCCTTCCTGGCAGAAACATAGGGGGTTTGGCCCTTGGAGGAAGGAGGACTTGCCTTGACTACTCGGACCACCCCCACACCTGGGCCCAAGCCAGATCTCCCATGACTAGTGCCTATCTGGAGGTAAGGCAACCTGCCCAGAGCCCAGGACCAAAAGGGGAAGCCCTCCACCTCTATATAGGGTGGCTTACCTGCCCTCAAAATACTCTCTCCCACCCTCACTCCGAGTCCTGCTCTGAGCTTCCCATACTGCATCCCAAACCCTGTACAGACTACCTCCATGGGTCTGGTTTCTCTTATCTCTTTCTCTATCTCTGTCTCTACCTGAATCTCTCTTAACCTTGATCTGTATGACTTTGGCAACCACATATGATTTGCACTCCCGAACTGAGGTTGCCAAAGATAGGAAACTATGGGGGTGAACAATCTGTGTTCTTCACCTGGACCAAAGAGTCTTTTCTTGTTGGGGACGTAAAGGACATAAAAAGTCCAGATGTTGTTTCTGTATCACTGTGGACTTGTGAAAGCAGAGCGTGATGTAGAATAGGGGCTCTGTAACTGTAATGCAAATGAAGGAGAAGTAGACAAAGGACTCCAAACAGGGAACTAGATGGCTAAGGCCAAAGGAGGCAGAAGCATGGATAGACTGTGGAAAGGCTGCTGCTTGACTCTGTGGCTCAGTGAGGAGTCTTCTATGGGGGTGAGGATTGGTCTCAACTAGCCCCAGACACCTCCATACCTGGGCCCCAGCCAGACCCCTCACGTCAGCCCTTGGGCAGAAGGCCAGATGGCCGAATCACTAAGACTCAGCTCTCAGTTCCCTATTCCCAACACACCATTGCCTCAAGGTGCCCACCGGCTTCAAGGAGAGAAAGCTGGAACTACAGATCCAGCGATGGAGACATACAAGGCAGGGCCACACGGCAGGCAGAGGCTGAGTCTGCAGCCCTGGTGTCCTGGCAGTCAGCCTGGGCCTATCACAGGGGTCCTGTGCCAACACTGTGGTAGGGGCCAGATGTGAGACGGGATTTTATGTGGGGAGAGTGTGTAGGGACCCATGAACGTGTGGGCAGCTGGGCCAGGAGTGGAGACTCCCATCAGGGAAGGACAAATGTGCAGCTTCCTGTTCTTCCCACCGGACAGAGACAAGCATTGGGATAAGAGATTTGAAGAGACAATCCAGAGTGAAAGAGAGGCAAGAGAACCTGGGAGAGAGACCAAAAAATAGACCCAATCAGCGACAGAGTCAGACACAAAGAAAGATGTGAGTCAGAGACATACAGACAGAGAGAGGCAGAAGAGGGAGAGCCATGGAATCGAAGACAGAGATAGAGATAGGGAGACGTATGATGTCAGAGAGAAACAGTGTCTCGTGTCACAGAGCAATAGTGGCATGGAGTCAATGATGTACAGATATAGAGAAACTCAGAGACTGGAAAACAGAAAAAAAAGCAAAAACAGGAGAGGAAAATAGAGATGGAGAAGACAGACAGAGAGAAAGAAAGAGAGAGTAAGAGACAATGACAGAAAAATTGAGAGGCAAAGAGAAGGAGAGAGATGCAAAGGGAGACAAAATAGAGTGAGGCAAAGAAAGAGATGAAAACAATGGCAAAAGTGGACAACAGAGGAGTGTCTCCTTATCTCCAGTCTCTCCAGCCTGATCTCCCCAGGGTTTGGGCCTCTCTTGCTATCCTTTGGTTTCCATAGCAACAGAGAGGGCAGCACCAAATTTGCATATACATTTACATCCTTTCTTTCTGCATAATTCAACAGGTTTGTGCATATTCATGAGACTGTGAGTGAAGGTGACTCCCAATCCCTGCTCAAAACCTGACTGTGGTGCCTGCTGCTTGCAGTACATGGTCATGGCTCTAGGCCCCACCTCACAGGCCCTGACCTGTTCCAGCCAAACCCTGCTAACAACATTCCCCACCTGCTCCCAAAACACTCCCTTGTACTTTCCTACCTCCAGACTTCCTCAGGCAATGCCCCTTTGCCTGCTGGGGATGCCCTTCCCTTAGCATCAATCTTGCCAATGGTACACACGTGTGCACGCACAAGTTCACACATGCACACACCTTCACATGTGTGCATACACAAATTCTGGTGGGGCGCATGGTAGGGAGTGACCAATGCTCACTGTGGCTCCCTGGTGGAGGAGAGTCCTCAGTCACACTCCTATCTGGGTGTTTCTGTCAAAGAAAGGACTATATGAAAGGATCACATTGAGAGAGGCTGGAGTGTAGGCTTAGCTCAAGGCTGACAGATCTACCGAGAAGGACCTAGGACACTGAGGCCTACACATGGAAACTTATAGACCCTGTCTGGTTCTAGCCAGAATAATGAGAGGAAGTAGGATAGAGCCAAAAGGATCCCCAGGAATAGGACTGAGGTTGCTCAAATGATGGGGGAGAGGGCACTAGGCCCAAGAACCCTTTCAAAGTGACAGGCCTGGAAATCTCTTGTGTGCTTGGAGGGGCTTCTCCAGGGCCTGCTCCAGCCATAATTTTGTTTCCATCATCTCCTCCTGAATCCCTATGGCAGCCTCCTCACTGCTTTGTCTTCCCAGTCAAAGCCCTATCTCTAAAACTCCACTGGCATTCCACATCACACCCTTCTTAAAGCCTTACAGTGACTCTCCATCACCCTAAAGAAGACGTCCAAGTTCCTTGGCCAGGCACTTAGGCTCTTCCAGTCCAGTTCCCCCTCATGTCTGAACCTCATTCCTCATACTCTCTGCCTTGAACTTCAAGCTCTAGTGATCATCTCTATGCTCTTCTCACTTCTGTGTCTTAGCTCATGCCTGCTCTTTACCTAGATTATCCTTTCCACTTTTCTTCTAGCTCTTAGAGATTCTACATAGGCATCACCTCCTCTTCTTTGAAGTTATGCCTGTCTGTAAAGACTGGATGAGGGTCTCTGAACTCCTAAAGTCTAATGGACTTCCCTAATCTCAGAATTTACCACACCAATGGAGAAACTATCTATATACTCATATGAGTACGTGGTTATAGCCCTCATGGGGCTAGAGGTTACGAGCCCAGTGACTATATTTGTCACACTGAATAACTGAGAGATCACTGAGCCTACTGAGGGCCAAATTTCAAGCCTAAACTATCCTCTGTGTTTTGAGGCTCTTGGGGATCTCTGCACACTCAGCAGGGGAAGGGATGGGCTATGCCTTTGTGAATGCTGTCACCTAGTGGCCAGGCTCAGAAGCGCAGTCAGACATCACCTTCCTAGTACAAAGACCAATGTGGGAGCTGGAGATGACCTGAGTTTCCAGGCTGATGGTCCAACAAAGAGAGGGGAATAAATGGGTAGGCTCTGATGAGGGCATGCTCAAAGCCAGCACTGGTGTCCTTTGAACACTCGTGATGAGTTCCAAGCAGACAGAATAGCAAGATCAAAGGCTCAGGCAGAAAATCTCATTGCATGTGGGAAAAGTAAGGCTTAGTGTAGCCAGAGTCCAGGGTCTAAGAGGACCAAGACAAAGATGGGCTGAGCTATGGCAGAGACCAAGCAAGGGTGTCCTTTAAGGCATCCAATGAATGAATTTGAATCTTGTTCTCTACTCTTGCCATAAGGAGACTAAGGCAGCAGAATGAAAGATCTGGGCGTGGCCACATACGTAGGGGTTCAAACTTCATTCATTCACTCATTAAATATTTATCAAGCACCGACTATGTTCAAGATCCTTAGGTTACATCAATGAACAAAACAAAAATTTCTTTCCATTCAAAGCTTATATTGTCCTCAGGAGATAATAAACAAAAATATTGAGGAATTATATTTAAAAGGCAAGAAAGTGGGAGGAGGTAGGGTAAGGAAGATCAAGAATGTTTGACTGAAATTTTAAATGGAGTATCAAAGTAGGCCTCACTGACGTGACAGTTAAGCAAAGACTTGAAAAAGGGAGGGAGATAGATAACCAAGCTGGTATCTAGCAAGAAAACATTCTAAACAATGGGAGCAGCCAGTGGCTTGGTTTGGAGAAGAGCACAGAAGGAGATCAGTAATGAGACTGTTGCAAGATAATGAGGGGCACAGACCAACAGACATTGTGGGAATGGAGAGAGACTAGGAAGCAAAATTGGTACAACTTGGTGCCTGCTTGGATATAGAAAGTATATAACTCTCCCAGTCATATTGTATTTTAAGTCCTTGTTTCAAAGCTAACTTACTATACATGCCACCACTATGGCAGGTAGTAAGAATGCTCAGCACATTTTACCGTGGGTGACTCCATCACCCACTTAGATGCTTCCACCTGCCCAGCACACACCCCACCACCCTCCCCATCCTTTTAATTCCTCAACCTCATCTTCAATGACTTTTCCTCCAGGCCACCCAGCTATCCAACTGTGATGCTCACGACCAAGTCCCATCAGCTCCTAAAACTCTCAAAGCCATGGACTCTTTCATCTCATTCTTTAGCTACTATTGAGTTGACTTGTGCCCCTCCCAAAGGAAAAAAAAAAAAAGATTATCTTCAAGTCCTAACGCCTAGCACTTCACAGTGTGACTTCATTTGTAAATAGAATCTTTATAGAGGTTATCAAGTTAAAATGAGGTCATTAGGGTTGGTCCTAATCCAATGTGACTGGTGTCCTTACAAAAAGGAGCAATTTGGACATAGACACACACAAAGGGAAGATGATGTAAAAATGGATGACTGGAATGATGCATCTAAAAGCCAAGAAGGCCAAAGACCACTGGTAAACCAGAAGCTAGAATGAATCGAGGAAGGATTTCCCTACAGATTTCAGGGGAAAATGGCCCTACTAAAACTTTGATTCCAGACTTGTAGTCTCCAAAACTGTGAGGCAGTAAATTTCTGTTGTTCTAAGCTACCCAGTTTGTGGTGCTTTCCTACAGCAGCCCTAGAAACTAACACAGCTACAATGCCCTCTCCTAGTTCTCTCAACTACTGCTTCTCACCCTACCCCGCCCCAGACATCTTCATGGGGACCTCCAGGCCAATGACGTCTGCCCTTTTCTATTTTCACTTCTTTCCTAACCCAATTTGGATTCCTTGATCCTTCATTATATGCACTCTTGCCAGTCTCCTCACAATTCTTCCATCATTCCAGTCTGACCTCTGTCTGGAAAAACACAACAGTGCTTCCTCTGAATCCTCACCTGTACTTTAGGTGCTGCTGGAGCTCACAAACGCTGACCGATGACACTACAGCCTCAATTAGGCTTTTAGTCCTCAACTCACACTTCCTTCCCACCAGCCTCTTCACTCCATTTTCACCTGCTTTAAGAGGAGATATAAGCCTTCTGAACTCCCTCATGTCCCACTTTCACCTCCACACCCATCTGCATGCATACCCATCCTCAACCTCTTCTTTCCTGTTGCAGGAACTCATCTCTCCTCTTCTCTTTGGGAGGTCCTTAACTCCATGCTCTGGGCCCCATTCCCTTTCACCCTCTCAGGAATCTCATTCTGAGTTATCCACAATCTTCTGCATCTTTAATCTCTTCCCCTATTGGCATCCTCCATCAGCCTATAAACATGCTCAAGTCTCTGCCAACTCATTAAAAGTAATTAAAAACTCTCCATAGTCTACATTTCTCTCCAGCTATTTATTACCTCTCCTTCCGTTCACAATCCAACTTCAGCTGTTTCTACTTTCTTACCTTTTGTGCCATGGCATTAACCTCTTCTAAAAACTTATGGAGGCAAAAGCCGTACTGCAGTGGCTTAAGGACAAAGACATTAAGAAACTGAATTAGCAATATACACAACTCTTATGCTCCTTTCTAAGCTTGGTCAGGCTTTCTGACCTCTGAAAGTCTCACTTCTCTCTGGCTCCCTCCCTCATTTCCTACTGTAGACCCCAGTTGGGCACTGTAGAGTCCAAGGGAAAAAGCACCAGAATCACTAGCCATCCCTCCCTCAGCCTGTGGCCTATTTCCTGATTCTCTGAGTTGCAGACCCCTTTCTTCCCAAGGTTTTTTGACCCCAGCTCAGTTTCCCTCCTCACTACCCATACCATCATCCTGGAGATCCCAGGTGGTGCCTTAATGACAAGCTGCCCAATTGGGAGCCTCTCCTAGGACTCTCAGAACTTGTGATGTCACCTTACACTGAATCATTCCTTGAGTGCAGGTCACCATGTTTATTTCACGTGACCATTCCACCCTGGTCACAGGAGACTGAATCAGGATGGGATGCAAGTAGCCTGGTCCCAAACCTCTGGGGACTCTCGACACTTGGAGAACTGTTGATAGTAGAAGACACACCAGTGGAGATGCTCAGAGAAAAGGCAATTATGTCTAGATATAATCAGGTTACTGCTTGAGGCTTCTTAATGACTGTAGATCATCCCAGCACTAGCCTGAGCCTAACCTTGCCTCCAGCCTGTGAGCTCCTGGGGAACAAGGGAAGACTCCCACTCCCTTAATCCCACCTCCACACAACAGGCCAAGCATAAGAAGGCTCATCAGACAAATGGACAGAAGAACCTTTATTTCCTAACCCACTCCCTGGACCTCTGATAGAAGGCAGGTCAGAGGCACTGCAGATGGAAGACAGAATAAGCCCTTCTCAAGTAATCTGGAACCTGGCAGAGATCCCACACCTGTCACTCTTCATAGCAACTCTGTCCTACATGCCAGAATGAAGGGAAAGCAGAACAGGGAGGCCCACTTCTGGGGATTCAAGTCTTGTTGGAGATGTTGAGCAGTTACAAAGGCTTCTCAGAGAAGGCACAGCCATTCTAGACACTCAGGCCTGGAGAAAAGCTTGCTCAGCAGGTCTTCAGGACCGGGTATCTCGAGCCCTTCTTCGGGGTCGGGGGCCAGAGCTGGAGCTAGGTGTGGGGCCCAGGCCAGGGGGTGCCCCTGGGGGCTGGTAGCCACACTCACTGGGGTCCAGGGGGTCCCGGCTGAGCAGTACCCACACTGCAGGCACATGTCGGCGCACTGTGAGGGGATCTAGGCCTGTGTCAGGTGAGGTTGGTACCCAGCTGTCCTCAGTCTGCAAGAAGCGCAGCTTGGTAAGCTGGTGCAGGCCTGGTACCCGCCGCTTGACAATCTCAGCACAGCTGACAGCCTTCCCTGCAGCACGGCCAGAACCTGAGAATATCACATGCCTTGCACTGCCGCCCTCCAACCGACCCAGCGCCAGCCCCAGCAAGTTGCGGATTTTGCTGCCATCTCGGACCCGCATCTCCAGGGTATCAGGAGGGAGTTGGGGCATCGGGGAAGGTGCTGGGAGTTCCACGGAGCCAGCTTTCCGGTAGTGCTCCATCCTGCTTGCTGCTGTAACTCGCTGCCCACTGCAGGGAAGTATGAGATGAATGCTAGGCAATGTGCCCCAGGCCATCCCCCACCCTGGCTCTGCAGGACATGGCCCTGCCCCTCATCCCAGACTTCCCAGGAATAAGACAAAATCCCCTCACTCTCAGCTTTTCAGGACAGAGGCCATCCATGCCTGCTTCACCCCAGGAAGGGACTGTACCCCACAGACTCCCATTCTGCTGGGGAGGGTCATAACCCTCCCTCCATCCTGGAGTTCCCCAGTCAGAACCAAACTCCCCCAACAGTGGGCTCCTTGGGATAGAGCCAAGACCCTCTCAGAGTTCCCTAGGATGGGGAACGAACCCCTCATTTTGGACTCCTTGGGACAGGGTCTGGGCCCTGAGAACAAGAATGATTGCTCCTTACCCCGGGCTCTCCAAGGACAGGACAAGGGCTTCTCACCTCGTGCTTCCAGACGACAGGGCCTAGCCCCTAGACCCCAAACTCCCAGAGACAGAGACAACAGCCCCCATCCAAATGCTCAGTGACAGAACTGACTCCATTCCCCGCTCCGGAATCTCTAGGACAGGGTCGAGCACCCCTCACCCAGAGATTCCTAGGGTCATCCCCTCAACCCAGGTCACTCAGAAATTCGTGAGCAGAGGCTAGACGCGAAGGGTTGCTTGGGCTACTTCACAGGTCGGCCCCGCCGGCCTCCGCCGACTCCATCGCTACGGGCGGACCCCAGTGTCCGGTCGGCCGCAACAGCTAAGGAGCCGACCTCTCCTGTACCCCAAACCCCCCACCTTCAGGTGGCCTCCCGCCCGCCGCTGGGTTCCGGCTCTCACCGCCGCGGTCGTATAAGCCTCAAACTCGACCCAGAGCCAAGATGGCGCGCGGGCCGGGAGCGCGCCGAGGCCGCGGTACCGCGCACGCCGGGCGGAGGCGGGGCCTGCGGGGCGTCCCCGGGAAAACAGTAAGAACTAGGAAGTGTAGAAGTGAGGTCAGCCGCGACAACGCGTGGTTCGCTCAGTACTGCCCCGGGGAAGGGGCACTCCTACTGGGGCGGAGAGACCCCTGCAGAGGAGAGGAGTCTCCTGTCCGAAGAATGGGGAGGATTTGGCCCGTAGAAGATGGCGGGGCTGGCGTTACCAGTTGAGCACACCGCAGGACCAAAGGCGAAGCTGCGGGTATCACTTTGCACAGGAGCCATAGATTCCTTTTGGAGTGGCTGCTGCGCTAGCAGAGCCTTGGTCACCGAGTTCTGAGCTTCGACCTCATTCTGTGAGCACTGGCGAGCCACGGGGGGCTTTCATCTGGACCCATTCAAACAAGTTCGTATGTACAGCTCACTCTGGCTGCAGCGCAGGAAAGGGTGGGATGGGGAAATCGGGCCACAACCGCTGGCGACTCCAGGCCGCTGTGAATCTAATACAGAGCTGCCTCTCCCGTTACAAGGGCAGGTTGGCACAGGGCCCTGGTCCCGAAGGCGTGTCCACGGAGATTCGTCCGATGCCAGGCGTATAATGGGGGCTCAAATATTTGTTAAATGATGTGTTGAAATAACGAACCAGAGAAAAATGGCAGTGGGAATGGAGGAAGTTAGATTAAGTTGGGAGATATTAGGAGGTAGGTGCGGTGAGGAGCTGGCAACTGTTTGGACAGAGAAGGAAGAAGAGTCTAGGATATCTCCCAGTTTCCAGACTTATTTCGGACATGCTGAATTTGAGATGCCAGTGAGACCGCGCGGATGGAGTGACGGGCTTGCCTTTGGAAAGGGGAGTTGAGCCACAGCACTCTCCTAAGACCACGAGGGGGCAGCAAACACTTGGTGGAGTGAGGTGCCAAATCTCAGTGGCTGCTCTTCATCATGCTCCCTCCCTCTCCTAACCTACTGGCCCCCCCACGCCCACTTCCCCGCCCAAACCCCTTTATCAGAACCTCTTCAGGGCTCCCCTCCTTGGATAATAGCACCAAGAAAGTTATCAAGAGAGAATCTTCAAGGGTTCTCTCTGCCTTTGCACATGCTGCTCCTTGGGCTCTCAAAGACCCTGCATATCACCCTTCAGGGCTGCCTCCTCCATCCCTTTTTCCTCTGTGCCCAACTGACTGACCTTTTCCTTGACTCTCCCACAGCTAGCCTGTGCAGGGCAGGCATCAGATAGACCCTACCTGTGTTCTTCCCACCTGGCATGGAATGTGACACTTAGAGTGGTAGTTGGTAAATGTGGGATAAGTGAATACATAAATGAATGTTCCACTCATATCAATCAAATGAGAGCATTTGTCCTGAGAGCCCTACACCTCCCAGAAAGCCAGACCAGGATGAGCAGAGCTCCTGATTCAACTATGGGAAGGCTGACAACTCTGCCCTCCACCACTCTCTTCCCCACCACCATCCCCATCCCACACCAAGAAGCCAGCACACTCCTCCAGTGATCTCTACAGTTTATTGTCACTGGAACAGCACACTGATGAGGGGAGGGGGTGCAAGGAGCAAATAGCAGATAGCCAGACCTCTGATGGCACGGCCCCACCTGAGTGCAGACAGGTAGGCTGTGAATCCAATAAATACAGAGTTGCCTCTGCCCTATTACAAGGGCAGGTTTGGCACAGGGCCCTGGAGCATGATTGCCCTGGGATGGGGAGTAGCCATCACTCCTCTGCTGGCTTCACTTGCTTGGCGGCTTCTAACTGGCAAAGTAGCTCATCCCACTGCACAAACTGCTTGGAGAGAAGCATTGTCTAGTTGCAAGTCAAGGTGCAAACGAGTCTGAGTGAGGCAGCGCAGCGATTTTGCATCTGCCAAAAGGATGGGGGAGCAGGGGAATAGACAGGCTAATTGGGACAGGATGAGAGAGACAGAGCTAAAGATAGAACAAAAGGGCAGGTCTGTGGGCAGCACTCCTCAGGGGCCTGGCTGAGCAGAAAGGATACAGTCTTGTTGTATTCCTCCAGGAGAGCCTTGGACTCCTCAGTGATCTCCACACATTGGTCCTGTGGGGCCAAGGTGTGGCAGAGAAAGGAGTGGATAAAGGCCCCACTTCCCACTAACCTTCCTGCCTCTTCAGGGACCCCACTCCCCACAAAGCCTAGGAAAGGTGATATTTAACCCCAGAGCCAAAAGGAACAAATTTCTAAGGGGGCACTTCCAGTCTCTAAAATGAGTACCCTAAAAGCAGTCCTAAGGTTGATGGAAAGGGAAGTAGACCACACATTTAAGGAAACATTTCTGCTAGTATGTCTCCTCCCTATTCCCTATTTCTGACCCCTTTTTGAACTTTACCCTAGAGCCTGGGAATAGTGAAAAAAAAACAGCTCCTCCACGCAGAGTCAAGGACATACCATTCCCAGGAATTCTTGGGTACCTCCCAGCATCAGCTTTCTGGTGGTGTCTCAGAATAGCCCTACTCTGGGAGGCAGGAGACC
This sequence comes from Lyroderma lyra, assembly GCA_004026885.1. NCBI lineage: Eukaryota > Metazoa > Chordata > Mammalia > Chiroptera > Megadermatidae > Lyroderma > Lyroderma lyra. Next base: position 95,415 of record PVJL010003361.1, read on the forward strand.
TGGCAAGTCACTTCCCCTCTCTATGGCAGATGGAAGATAAAAGATAAATTCTGAAGTTTCCCTGGTAGCTGACATCAGGGGAGCCTGAGGCTGCTTCCCAAGGAGTGGGGACTAGGAGCCTCACTACCTCTACTTTCCCTTCAAGACCTCTCCCCTCCCATACCTGCTGCTGGATGTGGATCTGGGCCAGGCGCTGCAAGCGGGCCGCATGCTCAGGAACGGCTGTAAAACACAATGCACACTGCCCAATAATGCTTGTGCCTTCCCCCGGGACTGCTCAATAGTCTATTAGGTCTTCAGCAGGATTAGAGTATTGAGTGGAGAAGCTAAACAAATGCCAGGCTTCATCGACCTAGACTACAGATAGAGGTGGTGGTGAGGCTCTGTGGCCACCCCAGTCTTTATGACCCCAAAAAGAGGGGAAGGTACAAGCCCCCAGGAAAAGACAAAACCTTTGGGTCCCCAGAGTTGCCTCAAACGCTACCCCAGTGCTATAAGCAGAGCCAGGTAGAGAGAGTTTTGTCTATCATGGGATCTGTCCCTTTGCTGTCAGCCCATGGGACTGCGTCTGCCTGGCCTAAGAAACAGGTGAGCTGAGGATGAATTCCAGGTCCCTAAGCTAGCCACCTGGAATCCAATACCCCATACCACCATGCTGGCCCCACTAGCCCCATAGCTTAAGGCTGTTAGATATTCAGCAGGTAGCTACTCAGGCGTAGGGAGGGGGAGCTGGGAAAAATAGCTCTAGAGACAGACAAGATGGATATCTGGATTCAATTAAAGTCACTGTCTGCTTATCAAAACCCAGGCCCAGGGACTGCTCTCAGCAGTGCAGCAGGAAGCATTCATACACACTCACATACCTGGAAGAAACTCTTACAGTAAAATCTGGGCTCTGTAGCACCCTGAGGTACAGACCCTGAGGTGTGGGGTAAAAGGCAGAAGGAATTCCCAGAATTGGGAGCTGCTGGGCTTATACTAGTGTCCTTAGGCCCAAAATGTCTGGGGTTCTGAAACTGAGCTCTCTGCCCTGGCAATTTTAATCCTAATGCAGCAGACAGGTATCCCTAGGCTAAAAGTAAAGACAAGGAGCAGAGCTAGCCTGAACCCAGGGAACCTGAGGCACAGGGAAGTCCTGCCCATCCACCCACCTCTCCAAGCAGAATAGTGGAGAAGTACCTTTGATGTGAGCGCTGTCCAGCATGGGTACCAAAGCCTCCACCTGCTCCAGAAGTGCAACCTGGGAAAGGATAAACTGCTCCTCTGAGGCATAAACAGACAAGATAGTCTCAATGAAGCAAGCCTGAGCACTGCTACTCCAATGCAAGGGGCTGAGGACCCGGCAGGGGAGATGGCTGGGTCCTGGAGCTTAGGGCAGCTATTCTACCCACTGTCCCCTTCCTAGGTGCACATTCATTCCCGCATTCTGCTCCTGGAATCCTCTGGTCTGACCCATCCTGAACCCAAAGAGCCTGTAAGTTTCTCCAAATCCCACCTTTCTCCAAGTTTTAACTCTTAAGGCCTCTTCTAGCCTCCTATCAACAAATTCAGTGTGCCCTCCACCCCCACCACCACCCCCGGCCACAGGAGACAAAGTACTTCAGACTTGGGTCCCCACACCCAAGGGTTCCTGGGAAGGTCTGAAAGGAGACACATGTGGCAGACTGCTAGGCAGATTCTGCTTAGGGGTTCTGAGAGGCTCAGACAATTACAAGCTCCTGAAGAGCTGGAACAGTAATAGAAGAGTCCAGTGAGGAGAGCATGGACGTGGACAGGGGATTTCAATGGTTGCAAAGGGTGGAAAGGGCACTCAAGAAGGGAGGACTGTTTCATCAAACATTTGGAGGCAAGAATGCTTGTAAGTAGAAAAAAAGGAATTCAATTTGCTGAACTGGTGCAAGGAGAGCACAGGAAAGAGCTAGATGGGAGAGTAGATCCAGCAGACTATAGAAGGCTTTGAATGGCAGGCTAAGGATTTAGAACTTCATCCTAGTAAGGACACACTGAGGTTTCAAAATAGACAAAGTGGCATGTTGGAAATATGTTATGGGAAGATGATACTGGACCACATGCAAGATGGGAAAGATAATGGTCAAGAAAAGGACTTAGGAGGCTGCATCTGTTCATGTGAAAGGGGATGAAGAAGAACAGTAGCCACAGAGAAGGATAAAGAGGCTGGACTCAAGAGTCAATGCAGATCTCCCAAACTTGATGCCCGAGCTACAGCAAAGGGATGTTTGGGTTCACCATTGTATACTTCACACCTAGGATAGCCTGGATCACAGTAGCTGATCATTAAACATCTTCTGAATAAATAAGCAAACACGGGTGCTTGGCAAACCCTACCTCATTAAGTGGCTGACTAACAGACATTACTAAGACAATAGTTTCTGCCTGGAACTCTGAAATCCCAGAGCTTTCTCTCATGAAAGAAATGCTGAAACTCTTGCTAATGTCCTCTCGCAAATGCAGTGCTTTCTGCCTCCACCATTTCCGAGAAGCTCCTCTGTCTAGTTGAGCAGAAGTAAGGAAGGTTCTAAAGGAAAATACTAGAGGCAGACTATTGAGAGAACACCGTGGCTAGCACGATGGCTGGCTCAACAGTATACCACACCCAAGGCCTACTAGAGAACCACAGGACCACCTCGGGCTTCAGCCCAGAGTCAGTCCAGAATTCCAAAGAGCAGTTTCCATGGCTGTATTCATGAGAGGACAGGTAGGGAAACTAGCTCTATGCCCAACTTCCCTCACAATCCACATCCCCAGATGCATTTGCACTCACTGTCCAGCACTACCTGCTAAGATGAACTGCAGTTTAGAGGCATCAGGTATGGCAATGCGGTCAATGTACTCAGGATCCAGGTACTTTATCAGGTCTTCAACTAGAAAAGTAGCAAGATGGAAAATGAAATAGGGTTGGAGAGTGGAGATTTGTTTGATGAAGGATATTGGGGAAATGATCTTCCTTGGGGAGAGCCTTGAGTGAGGAGCTGACACCCACAGTGTCCATCAGCAGGTGGAGGCTTCCATCCCCACTTTCCTGTTTTCTCTCCTCTGATCACCTGCTGGCTGACCTCAAACTTTAGAGCTAGGAACATAATTGCCTCCAACACCCTGGGGCCCTTAGTATTCCCACTGACCTATGTTCACCAAGGATGGAAGGTCCCTAGCTTCTCAGTGCCACCAAGACAAGCCAGAGCTTTATCTGATTTCTGTTATTGAGCACGTTGCTAATCATTCTAACACAATGATGAAGGCAAAGCTGAGCCAAGGCTGGGACTCTCAGTGCCTAATTAATTTCCTGCCTCTGAACCTTGCCTGTGGAAATCCCATTCCCCTTCTCCCTCCTTCACCAAAGGGACCCTTTAGGCAGAGTTCTTATCTCATAACTTAGAACATTGTCATGGGCTTGGAGTTTAACCACAAAATAGAAAGCACACCTCAATTCACCATTTCAGCAGGGAAACATCTTCACATTCTATCCCCAAAGAGCAACTCCAGTGACCTACTGGACTGAACAGCCAGGGCCAGGTCCCAGAAAACAGGCATGGGAAGGAGGGCAGGCAGACAAACATCCCATGGAAACACTTACTCTTTTTATACAGAATCTTCACCCTCTCCCTCTTGCTGGCAATGTTCCCCAAAGCGACCTGCACCTTGACCAGGCCATCAGCCACCTGTGAAGGGAGTGGAAGTTAATTCCAAGATTCACCATCTGTCTCAAGTCATGGAAGAGGTAAAGGAACCCTTATTCCCTTAGACTCCCAAAGCTCTTTGTCCCAGAAATCTAGGTTGGTCCCCTTCTCTTGCATTAAAGGAAATGCATCTTCAGCTTCTGGGAATCCTCAATGTGAAGAGGTAGAAAATCAAGTCTGACTGGAGAGGTAATGAACTGTTTTAGAGTTTATGGGGCAACAGCATATACTATATATTACCTGATTCCTACCTCTCTGACTGAATCTACATATGCTTTAAGGGTACAGGGTGCGAAATTCAATATTGAAGGGCTGAATATATAGAGACTATGAAAGTGAATGATCTCACCCAGGTTTTAGGTTAGAGGGTGAGGAATACCAATATTAAAGGGTCAAATATATGGGGTGGGGGGAGTAAGACTGGGCAGCAGGCAGCCAGAGAGGTAGGAGGAAAACCAGAAGGGTTAGCATCATCGATGTCAAAGGCAGAAAACAATCTGCTAGTGACAACTAATTCCACAAGAAGACATTATTACCTCTGATGCTCTTAATTCCAAGGTATTCCTCCTGACACTCCATCTTCAATAAAGTTCTTCCCATAGTGAAAAGGGGATGGCAACTAAGCTCCACAGTTGTCATATTCAGTCACTGGTGTGAAGAGTGCTGGTCTATATTGGAACACCCGGTGTTCAATCCCTCCCACTCCTAATCCTGGTCCTCTTAGACCTCACCTCTCTCCCCTCTCCCCGAGCCTTCCTTATGCAGCTCTCTGCTCTGCCTCCCCTGAAATTCTAAGGACCTCTCTCTGCACAATTCATTTAGCGATTAATTATCCAAGGCTCTACGACGGCCCTTCCATTGTGGACTTCAGCTCTTACTGAAACTCTCATTAGTCAGCTTCTCGAGTGTGTCAAGTCTCCCCAACTGGCCTACGAGAGCAGGGGCGGAGTCTTATTCACAGGTCACAACGGAGCCCATTTCAAGCGGGCTAATAACCCGCCCACAGTGTCTTCTTTACATGCACATGAACCCCGAGGACCCAGTATGATCCGGGAGGTCTCAGACCTTTGCTATTTCAAAGGCCTGGCAGCGGGTGACGGAATTGGAGAGGTGGCGTCTATCCCGAGGACCGGCCAGTAGATTGCTCTTGCTCTGCCCCAGAAACGGACCTCTGGACCCCGGTTGCTCACCTTCCGCGAGCCGCGCGACCCGCCCACTCCGTACACCCAACGCTCCAGCTCCTCCACACGGGCCTGTAGCCGCTGCACATCAGTTACAGCCGCCATAGCTACCACCGCCCCGCCTCAGCAGCGGAGCATTCAGAGGGCGGGACGTCCGCCCGAACAGAGAAATCTGGCTAATCAGAGTACACGGGCGCCTCTTCATACAGGAAGTAACGTCACGGCACAGCCCTACAGTCCGGAAGTAACCGGCTGGGCTGACGAAAGGTGTCAAAACATGTCTGGTTACCTAGGCAACGGCCACCTGTTAGGCCCTACCTACCCTGGCTTCTAGCTCCTTCTTTTCAAGACAACTCTAACTTTTCCTCTAATTTCAAGGTTCTGAAGAGGTTTTTCCCACCCCATTCCCCGAAGTTGCGCATATAAATGCATCCATTATTCCAGGATTGATCCATTCCCATAGATCAGCAGGAGGCCCCGTGAGATACCATAATCTTTTGAAATCTTCTAAGGTTCAAGCGATTAGGTGCCTTGCGCAGGGTCACTCAGCACCATAGCGACAGAACCGGGATTTAAACCCAGGCAGTCTGATTCATGAGACCGAGCTCTATTTATTCTTGTGGCCCTTTACTATTATTCGTCTTCCCTGTGAGAACCCCTGGCCATATGCAGCCTGTGTATACCATGTAATTCCTCCCCAAACCCCATACCCAAACAAGAAGGAGAAGAGGCACTGGGAAGGAAGGGACTGCAGCTTTATTACCCAGATGTGACCTAAGGGATAGCTCCTTCACAACACCCCAACCCAAACCTTCACTTGGCTCCTGAAAAGAAGCAGCAGGTCTGACTCGAAGAGGTAGGGTCCTAGAGATGGCATTGACACAGGGGCACATGAGATGATGGGAGTTACTGAGGGCAGAACTCTTTGGTAGATGCTGCTGGAGCTGGCCACGGAGGAGTTGCCCTCCCTTTACAATGAGGTAGATGTAACATCAAAACAAAACTCCTTGACTTCAAGTCCACATGGCATAGCAGGGGAGTGGTCACCTCCCAGGGCTGGGTCCTAGAGTGGGCACCCTGGAAGAATAAAGGTGGAGGGGGACCCCCTCCACCCTCAGCAAGTGGGAGCTCTCAGGGTGAGGCACCAGAAGGGGGCCCTGTAGGAGATGGAGGTGCAGGGTTGGTTGGGCCCTGGGAAGCTGGCACATGCTGGCAGCGGGCAAAGAGGATGCCTGGCAAAGGGGTGAGGAGATGGTAGAGGGCAAACACAAGCAAGAGTGGGTAGGGCACAGAAACAGAAGAAGGAAACAAAAGTCAGTGTCCTGATTGCTAGAACTCCACACACATACCCCTGCCACAAACAAATGAAGACAAGCCCTTTGGGTCATTAGAAGCTCCCATGCCAATAGAGATACTCTCAATCAAGTAAACAATAAATATTTACACTGATACCTAGGCCCGTGACTAGGCAGCCATCCCATGGTACCATGCCAGAGAGGTCATGCCTTGGACTCCATGCCATTTAACCCCCTTTAACTCATGCCAGCGTAGCAATCCCTGGACCCTGTTTTACCCATGCAAGTTTGGATATCCCTGAACCTCATGCTAGCAGAAAAAGTCTATAAAATCCCCATGCCAGTGTAAATACCCCTGACCTCATGCCAGTATAGAAAGCCTGCAGTACCCATACCAGTGTAGACCACCCCGTTGATCTCTAGGGCCATGTTGATACTGCTGATACCACTGCCTGCCAGATTGAGAGGCCCATCCAGAGGCTCTTCTGTCCAGGAGGGGGCAGGGAAGTCAATTTTGGGAATCAGACTTCACACTTACAAGCTTCCCCCTCCAACCCTATAGACAGCCCCCATTTCACTTCAGTCCACACTTGTAATGACACAGTTGTCTACTGTGGGATCTACCTGCCCCACCTCCAATGCCTGTCAAGTGATGGATCTGTCCTCCCATTGTACACAGGCCCAAAGCCCTATCAGCAATAAGCCCCTCCTCACCCCTTAGGGGAACCTTGTCACGGAGCAGATAATTAGGTCGAGGTGGGTCCATGGGCCCCATCAGCACAGCCCTCTTCTCTGGAGGCTCCTCTGGTGCCAACTTCTCACGTGCAGGTCCCAAGGCTAGGCCTACAGGCAGTGCCAGTCGAGGGAATGGAATTCCAGTCTCCTCTGGAAGAACAGGTCATTCAGCTGGCCCAACCAACTCAGTCTCTGCATTTGGTTCTCCCCTGAGGCCTGGGACTAGGGGAAGTCACCCAAGCTCAAGCACCAAGTTCAATCTCCACTCCCATGCAGAGTCTCAGCCTAGAGGCTCTGAAGTGGAGAGCCCCAAAGGACCAGTGTATAATGCCTAGGTTGGTCCAAGACAATTTGGGGTATTACCCTGCTATCCGCTGATTAAATAATCCAGGCCACAAGAGGCACAAACCACGTGCAAATAGAAACGCTGCGTAAAGGTGTGGAATGGAGCTGCTCTGGATAAAGGACGTTTTCCCGAGCTTCAGCCCCATACCGCAGTAACCCCTACTCCAGAGCTCCCCAGGCTCCCAAACCTCAGGACCCTTGAACTATATAGAGTGTACCAAAGCTCAGTGCCCCATCAATCTTTACTGCCCCCATGCCTCAATGTCTCCCACGTTTCAATATCCCCGCATTTTAATGTTCCTATATCTCAGTGACAGAGACTAGGTGTCAGAGACTTTCAAACCTCAGCCCCTCCCTCCTCACACCTTTTTTAATGGGACTTGGGCTCAGCTGCGCGCAGGCGTGCGCTGGCAGGCCGGAGGCGGAGCCCTGGGCGGGCCGGGGGCCCGGCGTGGGCGTGGGCGTGGGCGCGGGCGGGGCGGGGCCACGACCTGCGGCCGGACCTGGCGTGCCCCGAGGGGGCGGCCCGGCCAAGCCGAAGTGCGGGGCGGCGGTGTAAGCTTGACGACGGCCCTCGCGCCGGTTGCTGTCGATGGCAGCCTGGAGCTCCCCAGGGGAGCTGAGCGCCCGCGTTTCGCACTCGTATGGGTACAGGTACTTCATGTACCTAGGGGCAGACGGGGTGTGAGACTGTGTGGGTAGCTGGGCCCGGCTGGTCAAGCCCCACCCACACCTGGACACCCGCCCGTGGGCCCGCCACTCCTCGAGGCCCCACCTCCCGCACCCGGCCTCCCCGCCCCACCCGGCCTCCCTGCCCCACCTCCCCCGCTCGCGCGCCTGGCCTCACTGGGTGCGTAGAGTGAAGGCGGCCGACGTGATGGTGGTGGGCAGGCTGAGGCCGCGCGTGACCTCCCGCCACACCTTGCGGTTGATGACTTCCACCAGGCCACCCTTAGCCGTCACCAGGCGGAACAGCGCGTACAGGTCCAGCACCTGCTTCGCCATGATGGGCACGCGGTTCACAGGCGTCCCTGGTAGGGGGTAGGCAGGGAGTTAGGACGCTTAAGACTAAAACTCTGCGAGCATCCGAGGGGATTGAAGGAGTTGGCTGCCTGGACGAGGCCCAGGTACCGGGCGAGACCTCGAAAAGGGAGGGCTGGGGACGTGGTATCCCTGGCCGAGCCCACAGAGCCTCCCTGGCCGAGCCCACAGAGCCGCCCAGGCCTCCACTGTAGCAGGAGGGACTGGAGGCTAGACCCACGGTCAGCAAACTTCTGGAAAGGGCCAGATGGTGAATGTTTTAGGCTTTGTGGGGACGTTCTCTTCAGAACAACGTGCCATTGTAGCCTGAAAGTGGCTAGAAAGGATATTTAAAGGGCACCGCTGTGTTCCAATAAAACTTTTTTTGAATTTCAAAATTGGAATTTCACACGTCTAGAAATGTTATTCGTCTCTTAGATTTTTTTTACACTATTTTAAAAATATAATAGCCATTCTTATCTCGCAGGCAGCTAGATCAGGTCACAAGGCTTTAGTTGGCCTGTCCCTAGGGTAGACAGTAGGAAGGACTTCCTGACACTGCTGAAGAGCCCGACTCCCCTAAGCAGCAGCCTGGTGTGGCTGGCTGAGGCCGAAGGGTGGTGATGGGAGAAGCAGCAGCCCCTGCCTCGGCTGGCCAACTCCGCAGCCCGCGCCTCCCCCGCCGGCCAGTCCTGACAAAGGGTCCTGTCTGCGCTGAGCGATGGGCCCCAGTTAATTCCTTACCGATCCCGTCCCCTTCCGCTGCCGCCTTTGGACCCGAACAATTAGCTGTGGCCTGATTAATGGGGGAAAATTATCGGCCCAGCGGGACCGCCTCCCCCTGCAGAAGGAGGAGAGGGAGGCAGGGACCCCAGGGAGGCAGAGCTCTGGCCTGGAAGGGAGGGAGGGCTGGGGTGTGAGCAGACCATGCTACCCCAACCCCCAGTGGAGGAGAGACCCTGAGAAAGGGGCAGGGAGGGTACACTGGGACCAGAATGACTAGGTCTCCCTGGGGTGCAAAAGGGTCTGGGGCCCCATTGAGGGTCCCTGGTGAGGAATAGACCTGAAAGGGGTGCTGGACCTGGGGTGGGGGCCCGAGGGACTTTGGCCAGCAGCTGCACTAAGGGAGGGGGTGTAGTGCAGCCAGTTAATTAGCAGCTTATCAGGCCAAGCTTAGAGTGAGTTAATTAGCTTTGTAGAGAGAGAGATAATGAGTCAGTCTTCGGACCCATGAATCTGGGGAGAAGCCTAAGTGATGGACTGCTGCCCACCCGGATCCCCTGCTTAGACCCTTCTTTCATTCTCTTTGAGCTCTGAGATTTCTGGAAAGGAATTCCTCCTACTTCACAGCCCCAACTTACATGGTCCCCAGGCTACCCCTTGGAAAGTCCTTCCTTCAGTCTAATCCCCATCCTTCTTGCTGTAGAGTACACTGGGTGTCCACTGCCTAAAGCAATGGGAAACTAAGGAAAAACAAGGCTGGAGGAAGGGATAGCAAAGGAGGACCAAGGCATTTCCAGGCCCCTAGTCCTGAGAACCACCCCCCACATCCCAGGCCAGCCCCCGCATCAGTTCCCCTTCCTACCCTCCCAATTGATCCCACACTCATTAACCTGCCAGTGGGCTGGCCACAAATTAATTGCTGGGTGGGGGAGGAGGTCAGGGTCAGAGGTTAAAGATGTTATTGAGGGTCCAAAGGATAGGTGCTGCCAAGCCCAGGTCTCTGCAGAGAGGACCCAACCTGGGAACTAAACCCTGAGGTCTCCCATCCTCAAACCTGGTAAGTGGGCATCTTTCCCTTACATCACCCCACTCACCCCTCTTCTGCATGAAGCTAAACAGGTCATCCAGAAATTCCTTCCTCTTGGGGTCTGCATCGAGCTCGTACAGCTGGAAAAGGACTGAGGTTATTTTCCAACTCTGCTGAACCCCCTCCCCTTGGGACCCCAACTCAGATTGTACCCTGAATAAGGGTCCCCAGCTGAATGAGTAAGTAGGATCTGAAATGTGGACCCCCAGACATTAGGCTCTCAACCCCTGGGGGCAGAAAGGGACAGTGTTTTCTAATACACACAGAGACCCTCTACTAGTTAGTGGTGCCATAAGCAGGTTAAACCACCCATCTGGGGAGGAGGGGAAGAAAGGAAGCAGCAGGAGACTCAGCCTGCCCTCAGGGCATGCACAGAGCCCCAGGAAGGAAGCCACACTGAGGCAACTGACAGAGGAGGGCTGTCTGGAAAGTATCCAGCCATGTAATATGAAAAATAGAGACATTTATGGCTGAATTTTTCCCAGACAGCCCTCGCATATCGGAAGCACTCATTCATTCTTGTTCATTCCTGCAAGGTCTTCTTGCTATTCACATCTCCAAGTGCCAGTTCTGGCGATGAGGGACAGAGATGCCTCTAACCCATCCTTGTGGCACAGAAGCTCCTGGATTGAAACCCGGGGCTCCTCAGCCCACTTTCTGATCTAATCTCCTTCCAGAGACAGTGACCTGCCCACTACAGAAACCCCTCACAGAGGCAATGGCCCTGCACCACCCAGACCTGTGGGGTGAGGACTTGAAGGGCCCAGGGAGTCATCCCACACATTCCCAGCCACCTAGCACCCCAGCTCCAGTGTCATCTCCCAAATACCACCTATGAGGAACAATAACTAGAGTAACAGTCCCTGAGTAATGCCCATAGGTAACACTCCATCCCCTAATAAGAACTCTCAGTAAAAAACACCCCTGAGTAACAAAACCCAGAGATTCACCTTTAGAGCTATGCTCCCACAAGAACTGAGCCCTAAGTCTTAGATAGATGCCCACAAGTGACACACACACTCCGAGTAATAGTCCCCAGAATTATACCCAGGAGAAACAGTCACTAAAGCTACATCTCCTGAGTAGCAGAGCCCTGAGTAAATACTCCCGTTTACACTAACGCCACAGAGTACTAGCCACAGATGAACAATTCTGGAAAATACCCAAGACCAAACCCCCTACAGATAACACCACCAGGACAGCACACCCAAAGTCACAGTCCTGTGGAATGCCTTCATAATGACAGCCTGAAATAGTGCCTTAGAATAACATCCCAGTGGGTTCTGCAGGGAGGAAGAACCTCAGATAAAGCCTGTAAGTAAGACCGTGTCATTCCCAGCTGCAAAGGGGCCCATTAGTTACACTGCAGCTGCAGTGGGCTTCACAGACTGGGACCTGTCACCCACAGAACTCAGGCCAGGGGGGGGAAATTGGATTGGGGGAATGCAACAGGGAACAGAAGAGGTGGGTATCAGCTTGCCAAAGGAATGGCAACCTCTGCCATTCCATTCTGCTTCCAAAGGCTGGACTATGACCTTGCGACTTGATGTGTAAGAAGGCAGGGCAGGATAGTGCTGGCACTGGAATCCTCAGTTCCCAGATCCCCCTCCCTCAAAAGAATTCTTGAAGGCTCCTACACCCCTCCCACTTTCCCTTGCAGCCTCACCAAGAGCCTCCAATCTGTCGGCCTCCGTGTTTCTGGGTGTCTTCTGCACCTCTCAGTGTGTGCCTATGCACTTCTTTCTGTCTCTGGGTGCCTGTCTGTCCCTTCTTGTCACTATCTATCCTTCAGTCTTTCCACTGTCTCTCTCCAGGTCTCTGTGTCTCTATCTTCCCATCCTGCAGAGGGCAGTGGGTGTGGATGGGCTATTAATCACCTGGCTCTGCTTTTGCCCCTGACATTGAGGGGGTCCTACCTGCTTGAACTGTTCCTCGTAGGTCCACTCGTGGGGATGAGGTCCAGGGGGCTGGCTGGAAGGCGAGCTGGGGCCCCGGGTCCCTGGACATCTCTCCTTAGCTGCCTCCTCCTCTGCCCCTGCTTCCTCTTCCTCCTCATCCTCTTCAGCATCCTCTTCTTCCTCAGCCCCAACCTCCCCCAAAGCCCCCTCAGGGGCCTGCAGAATCCGGGGACCAGGCAAGGGAGGCTGTGGTGGAGGTGGCGGAGGTGGTGGAGGTGGTGGAGGTGGTGGTGGTGGTGGGTGTGGAAGGGCCAAGGGCCCCGCCCCCTGGGCCAGGCGGGCTGCCTGCTGCCTCTGCAGGGCCTCCATTACCGCTTCCAGGCGCAGTCCCCCCGCTGCTGGTGGGGCTGGCACCAGGCGGGGCCCCATGGAAAGGGCCGCCTGTGGGGGAGGAAATTGTGGGTTCTGGGCCCTGCTGCCCCACAGCCCTCAACACAGGGGAAGGTGGTCATGGATTCAAGGAAGTGCAGTGTGGCCACAAGAAAAAGGTAGAAAGCAGGAGAGACAGAGCCAAAGGGACAGAAATGGGCATTTCTGTCTGAGGACAGGTAGAGTCTGGGCAGATCAAAGAGGGTAACAAGGACCAAGAAACAGAGAGATGGAGGGGAGAGAGGGGGAGAGAGAGAGAGAGATCTGACAGAGAGAGACAATGACAGGGAGCTATGAACATAGAAATGGAAATGGGACAGAAGGACAAGGAGAGACAGAGATGGGGAGAGACTGAGAGGAACCAAGATGGAGAGGGAGAGAGATATCAAGCAGAGACAAGCATGGAGAGACAGAGATGGGGAGTGATGAGATTGATAGAGATATTGGGTAGAGAGACAGGGAAGGTAAGAGAGGAGCAAGAGATAAATATCAAAGATCTGAGTGACAGGCAGTCCAAAGAGAGAGACAGAGAGACAGGGGTTGAGAGAGAGCCGCAGGGGACAGAGACAGAAGAGAGCAATTAGAAAGAGACATGGAGAGACAGTAAATAGAGGGGGACAGACAGAGAGACAGAGGAAAAGAACAGAGACGCAGCAGAGACGTAGAGGACTAGAACCGAGGAGGCACGGACATAGAGGGCGACGGGGGGCCGAGTCCGGTACAGGGACGGGACCAGGAGGGCAGGGGACGGCGGAGTCTGGACGCCCGCTCTCTGGCTCTCCCCACCCCGCGGCCGCACTCACCAGCCTGGCGCGGCCCGCTGCCCCCGGCGTCTCCACGGCTCTCCCTCTCCTCCGTCCGCCTCTTGGGCGGCCCCAGGCTCGGCTCGGCTCCCCACTCGGGGTTCCCAGCTGTGCGCTCCTGCTGCCGTGCGCTCCTCTGGTCGCGGTGCGCTCACGCTGCTCCGCTGGCGGCGGCCGCGGGGGCGGGACCCAAGAAGGGCAGGGCGGGCGGAGACAGAGTGGGAGAGGCCCCGGTGGGCTCTGCGGCTCCCAGCCCCCCAACAGGTGTCTCCCACCCTCCATAGAGCCAGATTCAGGAGGGGCGCTGGAGAGCTGCCCGGAATCGTGCAAAGGAGAGTGAAGAGTCCACGCCACAGGACTTGGGACCAGCCGCCGCCCCCCCCCAGCCTCACAAGTTGTGCCCCCCCAAACCCACACTCAGTGCCGGTCATTCACACACAAACAGCTGTGTTCACCACCAACACACCCTGTCACGAGTTCAGGCACACAGCTGCTCTGTCTCACATACTTGGTCACACGGACACTACAGCATCAATGGCCTGTGATCATGAGGGCAATCACTCTTCAGTAAGCTGGGGTGAGTGTGGAAGGCCTGGATGGAATGGAAACTTCTCTCCCGGCCCTGCTGCATGTGCTCTGCTGTTTGCACATAGTGGTGGACTCACACCTCTGAACACACTCTGGGAGGTCTCTCAGCTGATTCCACACCTGCAACAGGGTATATACATCACGTGGAGATACACAGCCACAGCTATTAGCTCTTTTGATATTCTATTAAGGACCTCTTCAAACATCTATACAAGAAGAATGACTAGTATAATGAACCTCTGGTAGTCACACGTATCAGCAGTGGATCAGCATCTTGCGTATCTTCACACACACACACACACACACACACACACACGTGTGTGCACAACTCCCCAGGCTATGTATCTCTAGACCCCTTTGGCCAACTCACTGAGGCCCACCTTACCCTCAGTTATCCCCCAGGTGCTGAGATGCTGTTCCTTATTTGGGGGTCCTGATGGGAGGTCACAATTTCTCCTCTGAGAAGCCTTGATACCACTCCTCTCAGGCACCCTCATATAGTCCCTGTTTCTTCCTATACTCAAGGGAATCAACTCATCAAAAGGCAGGAGGGCTACCTGGAAGTGATGCCAAGTGTGTGAGAGAACATGTGTCTGTAGTGGTGACACCTGGCATGGGTGTGAAATTTTCATGTCAAACTCAACTCAGGCACTAACCTTATACCCAGTGAGGCAAGATTCCTCCCAGGGCCAAGATTCCTCCAGGGGGCAGAAATTCATGTGTGACTTTTGCTTCTTCTGTCCTCTCCAAACCTCTCCCAATAAAGCCTCTCCCCTCACGCCCAGCTTGTCCTGTCCTGGGCCACCAGCTCTTCTCACCAGTATCTTGTGGTAAGTGACACCCACCCTGCTCTCCCTGTCTCCAGTCCCCGGCCCAGCTCCCCCCTGTGGCACTAAGTCCTTGTTCTCTTTGGCCCATCCCTGGCCACACTAAAGCTCAGTCCTGCTCACACATTTAGCTCATTCCAGTGCCCTGTGACTCAGATTTCAGGCCTGAAGTTATCAGACCCCTCTTCCACCAGTAAGTTTTGGTAATCTAATCACCTTCAGTACTAATGTCCCTTCCCACATGGCTTTGTGTGGTGAATTCTCCTGGGGCAGAGTCAAGCCCCTTCCTCTGCTCACCTCTCTCTGAGGCCTGGCTCACAGAAGGGAGAATCAGTGAATGGGCAGAAGCAGAACACATGCTCTGGGGCCCCCTGGGGTACTAGAGGGCAGAGAAAAGAGATTTGTGGAACTCCCGTGCCCAGCTTGCTCTTTTCCCACAGCATCTCTTGGCTGCTGCTCAGAGAAGAGGTACCGGGAGAGAGATGGATGGTAAGATTCCTCTTGGAAAAGTGGAAACTGGCTTTGGGAAATTCCAGTTCTGAGGGTTTGGAGATTACATTTCATGGGACTTAGCGGGAAGAGAGGGGCAAGGGACTGGGCAGCTACTCCCAAAAGAAAAAGAATCAATCAAGCACAATAAACCTCCTTTGAGGTCTGAACCAGGGGGGCTATAGCTGGAAAGGGCTGAGGGGAAGAAATAAGCCTGACTGGGACCTGGTTATCTCTCTCTTCATCTGTGAAGAGGAAAGGCTGTCTCTCACAGTCACACATAGCTCCCAGCTGACCCAACACACATAGAGATAAAGACAGATAGACCCAGACCTCCATT
The DNA here is from genome assembly GCA_004026885.1 of Lyroderma lyra. NCBI lineage: Eukaryota > Metazoa > Chordata > Mammalia > Chiroptera > Megadermatidae > Lyroderma > Lyroderma lyra. The sequence continues at coordinate 110,870 of PVJL010003361.1, forward strand.
CATCCAGCACGTATTTACTGAGCACCTACTTTATAGCAGGCACTGTTGGTCACAGGAGAAAATAAAGTCCCTATAATAATGGTATATAATCCTAGTAGGGGAAATGTATTGTATGCCAGATGATGATAAGTAAAATGAAGAAAAATCAATCTGGGTTGGTGAAGTGTTACCTATTACTGCATAACAAATTACACTCAAACTCAGTAGCTTAAAACAACAAACATTTATTTGATCTCACAAGTTTGTGGATCAGGAATTTGAGAGTGGCTCAGCTGGGTGATTCAGGCTCTTTCATAAGGTCGTAGTGAAACTGTTGGCTACAGCTGCAGTCATCTGAAGGCTTGACTGGGTGGGAGGATGCACTTCCAGGATGGCGCACTCACACTGGCAGGAGGCTGCTCTCCCCAGTGGACCTCTTCATGGGAGAGGACCTCATGCCTGAGTGTCCTCCCAACATGGCAGTTGATTTTCTCCACAGAGAGTGACCCAAGAAAGAGACTAGAGGCAGCAATGCTTTTTATGACCCAGTCTTGGAAATCACACACTGTCACTTCTGCTATTATTTGTTAAAAGTACATAAGCTCAGCCCCCATTCAAGGGTAAGGGAATTACGCTTCAATTCTTTTTTTCATTTTGTTTTGTTTTGGGGGTGGTTCCCTGGCTGGGAATCGAGCCCAGGCCACAGCGTTGAGACCGCCGAAGCCTTAGCCACTACACCACCAGAGAACTCCCCCTATGCTTCAATTGTTAAAGGGAAATATATAAAACATTTTATGGAGGTATTTCAAAACTACCACAGAAGGGCTGTTATTACATAAATGTTAAGGGAAGGACTCACTGAGCAGGAACTGAAGAAGGGGAGGAAGAGAGCCATGTAGTTATCTGGAGAACAACATTGCAGGCAGAATAGCTGGTGTAAATATCCTAAGGTTGATGCATCAGAAGAAAAGCAAGGAGACCACTACACTAGAACAGGGAGGCTGAGGTGAATGGTCAGATATTTGGTCAAAGGTAATATGGGCCTTGGAGTAGGTTCTTGGAGGCAGTGAAAGGACTGAAAGAGATGGGAAGTTAATGGAAATGTCTGATCAGAGAGAGAGAAAGTAAAAGGCTGAGTCTGGGTGTTGTGTGGCAAACCCTCCATACAGGATACAAGCATGAGGATCAATTAGGTAGCCATTGCAGTAATCCAGGCAAAAGATGATGATGCCTTAGACCAGGATAGTAGTGGAGGTAACAAGAAGTGGTTATAGTCTGGATGTTTCAAAGATTAAACTGACAGGATCTGTTGATGCCTTGAATATGGGATGTGAAAGACTGAGAGGTAGCCAAGATGACTCCAAGGTTTTTTGGCATGGGCACATAGGTAAATGGAGGTATCCTTAACTGAAATAGTAAAGATTGCAAGAGGTGCAGGATTGGGAAAAATCAGTCTGTCAGACATTTGAAGCTTGAGATGCCAATTAGACAACCAGGTGGAGATAGCGGGTGGAGATGGAGGCAGTTAGATATCTGAAGCTGATTATCTAGAGCTCAGAAAAGAGGTTTAGGCTGAAATAAAAAATTAGAAGTCACCACACATAGATGGTCCTCAATGTCCATCCATGTTGTTGCAAATGGCAGGATTCCCTTATTTTTATGGCTGAATAATATTCCACACACACACACACCTTCTTTATCCATTCATCCTTGAGGGCACTATACTAAGTGAAATAAATCATCTAGAGAAGGACAAATACTCTATGTTCTCATTTATATGTGGAATCTAAAAAGACCAAACTTACAGTAACAGAACAGATTAGTGGATGCTAGAAGCCCAGTGTTGGGGATATGGGTGAAGGTGGTTAAAAGTTACAAGTTTCCAGTTATAAGTCCTGGGGAATGTAATGTACAGCATAGTGACTATACTTAACAATACTACACTGTACATGTGAAAGTTGCTAAGAGTATAGATCTTGAAAGTTCTTACCATAAGAAAAAAGAATTTGTAACTATGTGAAGTGATGTTAACTAAACTCATTGTGGTAATTATTTCACAATATATACATATATGATTATGTTGGACACCTTAAACTAAGCATGTCAACCATATCTCAATAAAACTGGGAGTAAAGACATATAAATGGTATTTAAGGTCTTGAAATGATTGAAATCACCTGTGTAGACAGAGAAATCAGAGGTTAAACAAGTAAGAAAAATCTAGAATGGGGGGTTCCCTGGTGGTGTAGCGGCTAGGTTTTGGTGCCCTTACCACCACAGCCCGGGCTCGATCCCCACTCAGGGAACCAACAAAAAAAAATAATTAATTAAGTTTTAAAAATCTAGGAAAGGAGGCAAGGGAGGGAGCATTGTACTGGAAACTAAGCATTTCAAGAGTGATTGTGTCATGCTTGCTTCAGCAGCACATATACTAAGAGTAATTGTGTCAAAGGAAAGCTGAGAATAATCACTGGACTTAACAACAAAGAAGGAGCCTAAGAGCTTAGTCCTATGTGAAAGAGAGGGAGATGACAGGTGGGCTGGGCCTAGAGGCAGAGCTGGGTTACAGGTTGGGAGAAATCCTTGGAGGCTTGACTTTGCAACCCATGATCCATGGAGAAGCTCCAGCCAGGACCTGTCATGGCCAACATGCTGGTAGTAGTACATCAGGTCAAGAAGGTCAACTTGTTCGGGCCTCACATTCATTCAGAGCTACAAATTTACACTTCTGATATTGGTTCCAAATAGTTATATATACAGTCTTCTATATTTTTGTTCATTAGAATGTCATATTTTTAGAATATACTATTTTTATAACCATATAACCTTCATTTTTAATACAGTAGGAATCCTAAGAAGTGAGAGTGGCCTGGGCCTTACTCCACCTCAGAGCAGCGTCAGGAGGATGAAGCAAGTGAGGCATCTGTGCAAAATTTAAGAGGGCAAGTGCACAGGGTCCCTGGGAGTGCACCTTAGGCACCTCTCTTGCCTCATATTAGTTCCAGCCCCACCTACCTCAGACACCACCGGAGTGTGCCTGTTCCCCACCCCTGGGAGCCTCCACATTAGTGAGGGGTCCTGGAGAAGAGAAATTCTTTGGTAGGTGGACATGGTACTCTGGAAACCCAGAAAAAGGCAGATGGAACATTGGGCCTCTTTCAGCTCAACTGGCATACACTGCCACCTCGTGGCCAGCCAGGGCAGACCTCCTAGGACTGTTTCCAGACTGGCACTGGTAAGACCCAAGACACACACCTCATCCAGCCCAGAATTTTTGTTCATTTATTTTGTTCTTTAGATTCCAGTGAGATAATATGGTATTTGTCTTCCTGTCTGACTTATTTCACTTAACATAATACCCTCTAGGTCCATCCATGTTGTTACAATTGGTACAGCACTGAATTTCTTCAACTGCGACATTCAAAACTTGGGGAGAGGATCTTATTAAACATTGATCTTAAGGCCTCAACACAGAAAAAATGACCTCTAGGGATTGGGCACAGTAATCTGTAGAGTCAATGACCTCTTATGTCACACTAAAGCATACAATTACTGTCTTATAAAATTTACACAGTAAGGGAGAGGGCTTCCTGAGGACTCACAGGAGTTAGCAGGTTTTCTCTTGCTCAGATACACAAAAAATGGAACTGTTCAATAGACTTTTATTAACAGAGACAGATGGACAGAAAATGCAACAAAATCAGTGTCTGGGAGCTGTGGTGAGTGTGTGTGCGTGCATGCACACACACGTAAAAGGCCTTCCCTAGGTCAGAGATGGTCCGTTGGACTTATACCCACCTCTCCAGGTCTACTCCCCAAGGGTGGACCCTAGGCTGCCAGCTTCCCTACCATACCCTGAGGGAAAAATGGCAGTCCTTCAGGATAGGAGGGACCCTGACCTCAGCACCTTCCACATTCTTCTGGTTCCCCAGCTGACTTGGTCACTGAGGGTGGGGGACAGGCCATGAGGGTACTTGCATAGCAAGGGAACAAAAAAAGGGTAAGGCATATGGTGAGGACAGGGACATCAAGGGGAAGGGCATTACAGCTGCAGACGGAGGGGGCCTCCAAAGGCAGCTCCTCTTCTCCCAATTACTCGGTTGAGGGGTCAGACCCAGGCAGAGTGTAATACCCACTCCTACTCCTAACTCCAGACCCCCGACTGGGGACAGGGAAGCTCTGCAAAGGCCTGAGTAGTGAGTCAAGCTTGTATTATGTGTGTCTGAACATGACTGGACCCCTTGGTATACTAGGGGCTCCCTCTCTGGATGGGTATGAATGCATGATGCTGCCGTACACATGGGATTCAGTATCTGAATGTGAGTCCCATGTTTCCATAGATCTCTCTATGTTTGGTTGTATAAGCATGTATGTCCCTTCTTATACACCAGGAACTCAGTATCTGCATATTATGAATATGTCTGTCTTTTCACATGGGCTCCAGCAAGTGGACATGTGCAAGCCTGCCCTCCTGTTCATTCACAGGTCCACTTTCAGGCATGGCTGTTCAGGGGTCCTGGCCGAAGAGGTAGGTGGTGAGCTCAAGCCTGAGGCCCCGGGCATAGGCGCGAAGAGTGTAGAAGAGGGTGAGGAAGTCCTGGGTGCTGAAGATTGTGTCAGCCAGTGCGAAGGCCAGGGTAGATGGGATTACACCACGGCCATACTCCACCATCCATGTATTTGGACCCCACTCCACAGCTGTCGCCTCACCAGGCCCGTGCACCACTGTCTCCCCTGGGGAAAAGGAGTACCCACATTAGGAGCCTAGCCCTGCTCTTCCATGGCTGCCACCTCCCTGGTCCATGGGCTCTCTAGTGGTAAGGAATGAAGAGGGAATTTAAGGAAAGGAAAAAGCCTGACTTCAGTGGCCAGGCACCCATCTGAAGGGGTAAGAGGCCAAGATGGCCACTCCTAAGTTTTCCTCTGTGGCATCACCTGGCTCATGTCCTCCCTTGGGGGAAGACAAGGAGAGACACCTCACCTGGTCATGGGCCATTGTACAGGGAGTCATGAAAGTCTGTATTTCCAACTCTCATTCATGTCAAGCAGAAATTTAGCTAAACTTGGGCTGAGCCTGTTAGATAGATGGGTGGTTATGACACATGTGAGGAAAAATCCAATTACAATGCCTGCCATGCTTGTAACACTCAACTTCAAACTTACTTGGAAGTCCAAATCTCTACTTTTTATGTAAAATATTTCACTATAAACACCATGGCCTGGGTTTGATTCCCAGTCAGGGAACCCTTCCTGCCAAAAAAAAAAAAAAAAAAAAAAAAAAAAAAAAAAAAATTCACTATATAAAAAAGGAAGACAACTGTCTGCTTTATCTTTGGGAGTATGAGTATTGCTGACTACCCAACTGTCCCCCCAACAATCCCTGGAATACTGGATGAGTAAAATCGTGTCTTAGTTGATAATAATCAGACATGGTAACAGGAAGCTCTTATGTTTGTTTCTTTTTGACAGAGGAAAGCAACAGGAAAGCCCTCAGCCCTGCCTCAACCCACCACCTGTGGCTTATTTAAGGAGTAAGAGAAACAGGGGAAGGGCCCCCAACGCACCCCTTTTCCATGCCATGGCTCTCTTCCCCAACTATGGGTATCCAGAATGAAGGGCCACTTCTCTGACAGAATCTCCTTACCCACCTGGGTAGAACACCTCACTTTTGGTAGTGCCCTCTCTCCACTGGTGGAAAGTGCCAGAGATGATGGTGTCCGAGATCTCAGCCCAGTAGCGCCCTGTGGGACAATCAGATGGACAACAAATAGCAGAGTATCCACGCCATCACATGGACTGACCAAACAAAAAGGAGGACATGGGCCCTTATACAGAGCCCCAGCCTCCCAGTCAGGCCCGCCGCCAGCACTGACCAGAGTGGCCGCTAGAGCCCAGGGCGGTGCCGAAGAGCAGCACGTACTCGGACAGCGAAGCATGCAGAAGGCACATGGCGCCCATCCAGCCACCCGCGTTCACGAACACCCACTGCAGCTCCTCGTCCGGCAGCACGTGGCCTGGGTGCAGCCGCCGCAGCTCCACGATCAGCCGAGAGAAGGCCAGCTCGTGGTCTAGTCCTGGCCAGGGTAAAGAAACAACACAATCAGGGCCAGCACCGGTCTCGAACTCGGGAACTCAGCCCCCGAAATCCCAAGTTCGGCCCAGGCCTCCCCGGACCCCTGCCATCCACCCGCTCATTCACTCACTCACCCGCGTACTGCCGCGCCAGCTGCGCGATCTCTTCGTGCTGGAAGACGAAGCTCTGGGTCCCCAGCCAAAGCCAGACCACCTGGACAAGCACAGCAGCGACAGCCAGGAGCAGCGCGGCCCACGCCCACCGCCGGCCCACGGCCCACTGCATCGCTGCGGGCAGCCTGACAAAAAGCAGCACAAGAGGAAACTGGGGCCTGAAGCTATACTTCTCACTACCTCCTAGCCTGCAGCGCGCCCTCCACGACCTGTTCCCCGCCACCACCGTGGTACGTCGCTCCCTGGCCAATCCGAACTGTCCCGGCATCCGGGCACCGCTCCCTCGGGTTGTACCATTTCCTTGCAGGGAGCAGGGGGCGCCGAGGGGTAGGGCGGCGCAGCGCGCAGCTGGTATGGGGAGAGGTGCCAAGCCCTCCTAGCTGGCCACATTAGGGCCTCCAGGCAGGGTCTCTCGAGCGCCATCCTACGTGGGGCTAGGGGCTGGTGGCGGTGAGACCCAGAAAGGACTTACCCCTGGGCTCATTGACTGGTGAAACAGGCGAGCCCGGAAGCAGAGCCTTCCCGCATATGAGATTCTTGAGCCCCATCTTTGCTACCCCAGAAGATGGATGGGGGAATATCAACCTGGGGACGTTACAACATGCTTTCTGGAGGCGGTGACACCTAAGCAGTGTCTTTAAGAGAGATGGGAAGGGCATTCCAGCCAATGAGATCTATCCAGGGGAGAGACAGCGTCGGGTCTTCGGGGGCCTACAATTCATTCTTCCTTCCGAAACAGAAAACCTGGGAGGACACCTTTGTAATCCAACTGAGGGTTATGGCAGGGGAGTGATAAAGAGAAGCAAAATTGAGAAAAGAGGCAGCATAGTGCAGTGGTTAAGAAACACTGCACTTACTAAATTATATAAATGTCTAACCACTATGTTGTACACCTAAAATTAATATAAAATAATTTTAAATGTCAAAATAAAGTGTAAAAATTTTTTAAAAAGAAAGAAACTCTGGAGCTGATTGACGGGGTTAAAAGGCTGGCTCCTGCCACCTACTAGTTCTGTGATTTTGGGCAAGTTACTTAAACACCTGTGTAACTCAGTTTGTTTCATTCGTAAAATTAAACAAAAGTGCCCACCTCATAGTACATAACTTCATTGTGAATGAAGATTAAATGAGTTAATGTTTATAAAGCACTTAGTAACTGGCACATGATATAATATGTGTTAGTTACATAAATAAAACATAAAGGGGGAGTTCCCTGATGGTGCAGTGGCTTAAGGCTTTGGCGCTGGCGCTGTCAGTGCTGCATCCTGGGTTCGATTCCCAGTCAGGGAGCTACCCACATACCAAAAAGCAAAAAAAAAAAAAAAAAAAAAAGAATAAAACATAAAGGAGAGAACTGGAAGAGCACAGCCTCACACGTGAGGGTGATGAAATAAAGGGTTAACACAAATGTATTTGTATTTTTATTTATTTGGGAGGATCCCTGGCTGGAAATCTAACCCAAGCCTTGGCATTGAGAGCACCAAAGCCTAGCCATTACACCACTAGGGAACCCCCAGCACAGTCAAGTATAATTACGAGATCGGGTAAAAATGATGAGAAACGGTCATTAGGTTTCTTGGTAGGGGCATTTGGCAAAGATGATGCTTTACGTTCACAAATCCATTTCCTTTTGTTGATGGGCAGCCAGATTACATTCCAGTCTGTTCTATAGTTAGATAAGGCCATGTGATTGTATTCTGGCTAATGAGGTATAGGCAGAAAGGATGTGTGTCACTTCCAGATCTGGCTTCTAAAATCTTCTGTGAAATTCTTTACATTCTTTTCTCTTTCCTCATCTATTATCATAGTTACATAGAATTAAGTAGCTACAAGAGAGTTCAGAATGCTGCATGGGACAGAGCTCCCCTTCTCCCCCACAGTGGACTGTGATGCTAAGCCACTGAGTTTGGGGGTTGTTACAGCAACTAAGATTACTTACCCTGAATAATACAGAGCAAAAGACATGTTACTGTGCAGGTTAATGTAGAGGCTGGGAAGATGAACTAGTTTTTGAGAAACTATGCCAAGAAGAGAAAAATAAAAAATGGATTACCTAAAGGAGAATGCAGAACTGAGGGAACATTTTTTTCTTTTATTGGCTCCTGAGCAGACCATTCTCTAAGAACCCTGAATTGCAGGAAGTAGCCCAAAAATCTGGCCTCTGTTCCTTCTTCCAGACAGAGGCCTCTGGGACTATCTCGGCCTGCAGTTCCCCTGTCGGGTTTTTCAGAAATCTTCTTGAGCACACACTATTTAAAAGCAAACAAAAACCCAAATTGTCCTTTCACTTTGAAAGGGTTCAGAACAGGACTCCCTAAGATGTGCCACTTTAGCACATGAATTATTTTGAGCTGAAGGCAATCAAGACTCTATGGGCCCATGAGAAACTTTTCCTTCTCCCTTAAAGATTTTTAATTTGGGGCCTTGCCCATAATAAGAGTGAGCACCAGAAATCACTTCTCTTGACCTATCTATATGACAGGGCAAACTTCTAATTACTAAACATCTTCTCTTACTATACTGCAATGACCTTCCTCCTATGTGAAGCCCCAAGCTGCCTTACCTCATCCTTAGCTCAGAATGCCATATATACCTCATTTTAACTTTCTGTCTCTGAACTTCTCATGATATAGGGGTCTCTGACTCTCACGTATGTGGGGTCTCCACATGTACATATGTAATTAAATTTGGTTATTTTCTCTTGTTAATATGTCTCATGTTGATTTTATTATTAGACCAGCCTGAAGAACCTAGAAGGGTAGAAAAAAGTTTCTTTCTCTTCCATAGCTTTAAGAGGGTCTAAGGAAGGGGAATAAAGGGCTGGGCTCACAACCATCTTCCCTAGTTATCGCAGAAAATATCACACTTCTGAGATCTTGGAGGGAAAGGGATAGGTAGGCTCCATTATCAACCATTCTCTACTTCACCTAAAAAGTGACCTTGAAGAGACACGGAGAAAGGAATGGTTTGGCAATAGTCCTGAAGAGATGGAGTTTTTTGCTTTGTTTTGTTTTTATTTTTTATTGTTAAATGTATTGGGGTGACATTGGTTAGCAAAAATTACATAGGTTCCAGGTGTACAATTCTACAGTGAATTGTCTATGTGTTGCATTATATGTTCACTACCCAGAGTCAGTTCTCCTTCCATCACCATATATTTGACTTCCCTCGCCCTCATCTCCCACTCCCTCCCCGCTTACCCTCAGGTAACCACTAAACTATTGACTGTGTCCATGAGTTTTTGTTTGTTTGTTGCTTTTAATTTTATATTCCACATATGAATGAAGTCATATGGTTCTTGTTTTTTTTTCTGCCTGGCTTATTTCGCTGAGCATGATGCTCTCGAGGTCTATCCATTTTGTTGCAAATGGTGGTATTTCATCTTTTCTTAAAAAATGTGGAATGCTTCATGAATATGTGTGTCATCCATGTGCAGGTCCATTCTAATTTTCTCTGTATCATTCTGACTATGGTAAATGTGCTGCTGAAGCGAGCACCGGAAGAGATGTTTTTGAAGAGAGTCAGGAGTTAGTTGGCATGATCCAAGGAGTAGCACTGAAGCACTGGTATTCTTGGGAAAATGCGGATGCCTCTAAAATCCAATCATTCAAACAACAAAGCCAGCTGAGAGAGTAGTAAAGCAGACCTTTTTTTTTTTTTTTAGAGGTGAAACAAAGAGTTTATTGAAAAAAAGTACATTTCTAAGAGCAGGAGAATGGCTCAAGAGCCGTAAAACAGATCCTCTAAACCCCTTTTCCTCCCATACCGTGAGCAGCCAGTGAAACAAATAACCTCCTACCCGACTTTTCTCAGCTCCCTGCTTCCTGTCCCCTACCTAATGGCCTCTTCAGATTCCAGCCAGAGGACCCTAGGGCAGAGATTAGGTAAATGACCAATGACCTAGTTTTTGCATCTGAGCTACAAAACACCTGGCTTGGCCTGGTCTGGCTTGGGGGAAGGGGACTCCCTGCTACTACTGCCCAGCCTCCAGTTCACTAGATTTCTGTCTTGAGTTTCACTGAAGTCTCAGAGGCATTTTAGAACAGCGAAAAGAGACTGGAAATTTGAGTTCAAATTGTAGTGTGGCCATTCACCCAGAGGCCTCTGTTCCCATGTGAAATGGGGAGGAGGGTCAGACGATGTTTAAATAGCCCTTTAAAAGTGCCAGGAGAAGAATTAATTAGAATTTTATTTTAACGTTAGCCAATTGGTTTGATCCAAGAAAAAGTTGGAGAAGGGAAGGGGGTCTAGACGTAAACACCTCTCACCCAACCCAGATGATGGCTGTGTTACCAGAGAATGGGCTCTTCTCAGCGTGATGTCCAGGTCCTTGATGTCCCGAACAAAGAATTGAGCGAGACACAAAAATGAAGTGATGGAAGATTAGTTTATTAGAAAAGAAGTGTACACTCCAAAGAGGTAGGAGTGAGCCCAAGCAGGAAGGAGCGTGGCTCCAGGACCTCAAATGGCAAAAGAAAAGTACACTCCTATGGGGTAGGAGAGGGCTTGAGCAGGAAGTGGCTCAAGAGCCCTGATTAATGAGTCTTTGGTAGTTGTATCCTCTTTAGTTGTAAGGGTTACGCCTATCTGGGTGTGGGACCTGTTTGATTGGCATTTTTGATTGACAGAGGGTCCATTACATCACCTTAACTCACTGTGCATGTTCTTTCCCAGAATTCAGTCTGTTATAATGATATTAATGAACTTTTGGGCATATGTATGCTATTACAATGATGGTATAATAAGGCTCAGGTGAAATGAAGGTTATTGTAAATCTTACTGCACAGGCATTCAGAACTGGCTCAAACTGGTGGCTGTTTTGTACCCTCTAACTTCCTTTTCCTTTTTTTTGTTTGTTTTTTGTTTTTGTTTTTTTGGTATGTGGGTAGTTCCCTGACTGGGAATCAAACCCAGGCCTCAGCGTTGACAGCGCCGTAGCCTAAGCCACTATACCACCAGGGAACTCCCAAACTTCCTTGTATCAGTTATCTTTTTGCCTGGAATTTTCCTGTGGTTGCTTAACTTGGGGCGGGGATTACTAATGCTAGGGTGGTATCAAGGTGGTGACTACTCGAGCAGAGCAAGTCCCATGGGAGGGGTCCTGTGATCCCCCTATTCTACCTTCCTGCCTTGTCTTCTCTTGAGAGATGTGATCCCCACAAGTCTCTATGGTAAGATGAGGACTGGAGGTCTCATCTGCATCTGCTTCCTGCCTCTACCTATTGGGGGATTTACGGAGCTCTCACCCTATCTGATCTAAAAGGGAATGAATGGGGTCTCAAGATCTGCCTGGGAGACTGTGTTGATGTCTTTGGTCAGGATGGGCTGGAAGCCTTGCTGGGGGTACCACTTGCATCCCGATGGCCCCTAGATGAGGAGAAATTAATTAGTTAATAGTTTAAAAGCATTGGCCCCAAGAAGCAGGTCCCAGAGCCCCTGTCACTGGGTGGTTACGTGATGGAAAAGTCCTTTGAGCCTGTGGCCTGTTGACTTTTGGTCTAGCTGTTTGTTCAGGTGTTATCACCTATCTAGGGTCCGGAAAGGCCTAGAAGGGATGTTGGCCTGCAGTGATTGTAATTACCAAGTTAGGGAAATGAATTAGAAGTGTCAAGGTAATTATCTATTGCAGAAAGTAAGAGCATTTTTTATTGTTCAGGCTAGGAACAGTCTATTGCTTAAGGTTTAGAAGCCAGAGAGGGTTGATGGAGAAGATGATTAAGACTATGGACTAGGAAAAAGGTGAAGCTGAAAGCTGAAGAACTAGGGGAAAGGAGACTAGAATTCTTATGGGTGGGGTGGGGGGCTCCTTCATTTGGCCTGGATCAGCTGGAGGTACTGAAAAGTCCTGTTTTTCCCACATTTTCAGATTTCTTATATCCCTCCTACCCCTCCTACCTTGTCCACTTCTTGTGCTTTTGGTGTATATGGGTATATGAGAGAGAGGGCAAGATAGATAGATAGATAGATAGATAGATAGATAGGGAATGGTTATGTCAACAAAACAGTGTCCAAACCTTTAGAAAGTTTAAGTTTATTTGAGCCAAATTTTGAGGACATGGCTGGAAGCAAAATCTCAACACATTTAGTAAATGCTCCAGAGAATGACAGTTTTGCAGTTCCTTTTATACATTTTATACGTTTAGAATTAAAGGAGAAAATGTAAGAAAAGTACATGATATCCATTGGTGGTAGATTAAGGAGGTGTGAGGAAGCAAAGTGGGGAAATCTCTAGGATTGGATTAAAAGCAAAATAGAGAACTTCTACATTGGTGTGTACAGGATTGTTAACCATTAACATTTATGGCACATATGGAGTTCCCTGGTGGTGTAGTGGCTTAAGGCTTCGGCACTGGCGCTGTCAACCCTGGGTTCGATTCCCAGCCAGGGAACTACCCACATACAAAAAAAAAAAAAAAAAAAAAAAAAAAGAAAAAAAAATTTATAGCACATAGAGATGGTATGTGGGGAACAAGATAACAATGAGGGATTCTGTGATCTTGTGCAGTATTGCAGTTGTGCCTTTGAGGGGTCTGGAAAAGAAAATTACTCTGACATGTCAAAGGTATGTTATCCTAGATTTTTGTTTCCCAAGCAGTGCTACATATACTCTGGGAGCTGTGTGCTGGGCCATTTAGGTATACAAGAAAAACAATCAGTAATGGCAGAAAAAAAACAAGTCAAGTAAAAACATGCAAAACATTAGTAATGAGACAATAAATGTTAAGTTTAAATCACCATTACTGAAGACACTTCAAAATTAGATCACATTAGGGAATGATGATTGGTGAGGGCATGGCTAGGAATCCTTCCCTTAAACTGCTCTTCTACCAGTTTCAGAACAATCCATTTACAACATTTCTAGAACTTCCCAAACATAGAAATGCATTCGTAGCAGACTGTTTTGATGAGTTTAGTTATTGACTGAGTAAAAGTATGTGCGTTGTCTTTAATCGTGATTCTTTTCAAGTAGTTTTTAATTTTTAAATACTTGATCATCATTATCAATATTTAACTGTTATGAATATTGTAAAATTAAATCTGTGGTTTGTACTTTTAGTGTAGTAATTTTTCTTTCCTAACTCATTACCTCATTTCCACTATTTTTTAAGATGGACGCTGAACAAAAGTGTTGGTATTTAGAAACAGCTGTTTTAAAAACAAGGGGTACAAGTTATAGAAATGAGTTTAAAAGGGGTATGAAGTGGAAAAAGGTTGGGAACCACTGTTCTAGATGTGTAAGAACAATGGACGGAGCTCACTTAAGGTAAATATTGACACCTGCTAAGGAAGCTATGGGCCTGGGATGTGGGCCTGGGATACTCACTATGACCTGTCTAGTTAGGAATTTGTGATCAGACAGACCATCCTGTGTAGTTACATTTCGTCAATGAGCTTGTCAGATCTACCGTGTGGCCCCTCCTCCCCCGGAGCTTGCCAGGCTTATTACATAGCCCCCTTTTTCCTTCACAGTTACTTAGCCTTTTTTTCTCCAAACCTGTTTCTGCTATCTGGTGGGGATGGGGTATGGTTATGGTGAAATACCCACTCTTCCAGTAGGCCAGGGTTCAGCTGAAGCAGATCAATGTCCCCCCACCCCATTTGCCTCTCCACCATAGCCACTGAGGAGGTAGGTGAGGTCATTGTGGATCCAGAGTTTTACCCTTACTTGGCCCCAGAATGTAAGCTCCAGGAGGGCAGAGCCCCATTCCTGACTTGTGCACACAGGGGCATCCCTTTGCCCCATGAGGAGCCTAAGTGCCTGGCACAGGGTAGATACTCAGTAAATACTTGTTGATTGAATGACCAAATGAATGACTGTATACAGTAAAGAAATCTTGTAAGCATCCTGGAGCCAAGGAATCTTCACTAAGTTGCTTTCACAGAGGTTTTCCAGGATACTGGCTATGGCCAAGGGTTTGAAGTAGAATCACCAAAGTCGCCTGCTATACAAGCTAGGCCGTCCTGAGTCCCACCTCCAAGTGGCCAGTCAGCCCCTCAGATAGTCACGTGCCGGCGACCGGCCAATCATAAGGGGCGGGGCGGGGCGGGGCAGATACAGAGATCGGGGGCAGGCTGCTGTGCAGAAGTTCCTGACGCTACCCCACAAGTCTAGCCTCATGTCGCGCAGCGGAGCGGGTTCTGAGCAGCGCCAGCAGGAGTCAGAAGGGGATGCCACCGCCACAACCTTCCTGGCGAGCGGTAATGCACGGCGGCCGGGACTCAATGGGACGCGGAGCTGAGCCCTTCCTTTCCTTAGGAAGTTATCGTCCCTGCTTTCAGATCGCATGCCCACCCGCTAGGCCTGAGCAGCGGAGACACTCCCTTGTTGGGCTGCAGGCTAATTGGCACTGGGAATGCCCAAGCCGTCCCTTTAGCTCCTGAGCAGGACGGGGCGCTTCTCCCAACTTGGGCCTGCTTGTGAGTGATACCCAGGGGTGAACGGGGCAGAGAGCTTTGCTGACTGACCTTTACTCTTTACCCCCAGAGCATCAGCATATCCGCTACAACCCGCTACAGGATGAGTGGGTGCTAGTGTCAGCTCACCGTATGAAGCGGCCCTGGCAGGGTCAAGTAGAGCCCTCGCTTCTGAAAACAGTGCCTCGCCACGACCCCCACAACCCTCTGTGTCCCGGGGCCACACGAGCCAATGGAGAGGTAAGCCTTTTAGAGTAGAGCCTACATCTGCAGGCTGGGCCAGGGGGAGTAGCTGCCCCTTAGAGCTGCCCCTCACCCACAGAGTAGTAGATCTTCTTGTAGGTCATGTCTCAAGTCTTTTTGTCCCCAGAGTGCCGTCCCCACCTTCTGGTAGCCTGTCCAGCCCTTGAAGCCCACCAGTTGACTGGTGGTATGGGGCAGCGAATGCTTTAAGCCCATCCTTGTCTGTAGGTGAATCCCCACTATGATGGTACCTTCCTCTTTGACAATGACTTTCCAGCTCTGCAGCCTGATACCCCCAATCCAGGTAACCTAGCTCTAGCTGCTGTTGGAGGGAAGGGAGGCTGGACCTCTTGGGGGAACTTCTGTTGCACAGAATGATACCGCTTTATCTCAGGACCCAGTGATCACCCCCTTTTCCAAGCAGAGGCTGCTCGAGGAGTTTGGTAACTATGGATTTCCTCTCTTACATCCTCCAACCCAGGGCTTGGACTGAGCACTGGGGTTGGGCCCTGCCCCTAGCACAGCCCAGCCCTATATTTCTGTCATCCTTCCTTCCTTTCCTTTACTTAGTAAGGTCCTGTGCTTCCACCCCTGGTCGGATGTAACGCTGCCACTCATGTCAGTCCCTGAGATCCGCGCTGTAGTGGATATGTGGGCCTCAATCACAGAAGAGCTGGGTGCTCAGTACCCTTGGGTACAGGTCTGTGAGGTTGCCCCCTCCCTTGGATGGTCAGGGAGGAAGTGGTACACCTTTAGTTCTGGGAAGTGGCATTCCTGTTTCCATAGGGTGTATGTAGTTTGGAGGGGTTGACCTGATGTCTTTTGGCTACTAAAGCTCCCTACCCCTACCTGACAGATCTTTGAAAACAAAGGGGCCATGATGGGCTGTTCCAACCCCCACCCCCACTGCCAGGTAAGTGTATCAGAGGCTCCAGTGGATTTCTAGGCTGAGTCCAAGCCAGTACTATGGGGAAGGGGAGGAGAATTAGAGTAAGGGATGGGACAGGGAGAGTATGCTAGTGATATGGAAGCTTGGGGGTGAAGGACCTACCTTTTCTTCTCAGTTCCTACTCCTTGACAGGTGTGGGCCAGCAGTTTCCTACCAGATATTGCCCAGCGTGAGGAGCGATCTCAGCGCGCCTATCAGAGTCAGCATGGAGAGCCCCTGTTGATGGAGTATGGCCACCAGGAACTGCTCAGGAAGGTGAGAGAAAGCCAGGCCCTGTCCCCAAGAAGCCAGCCCCTAACCTCATCCCAAAAGAGGCAGGCCTGTGAAGGAGAAGGGTAGAAGGAAAATAGCAGAGAGACTTGCTAGGCAGCCATAGCAATGGTCTAAAGGAAAGATAATGGAGACTTAAACAAGGGTGGTAGTGGTAGAGGTGGTGAGAAACCATCAGATTCTTGGTACATTTTTTCTTCTATTTGCTTTGCCTATTTACTGACCCCAAACACCTGCCTTGATGACCTCATCTCCATTTGGTCTACCAGGAACGTCTGGTCCTAACCAGTGAGCACTGGTTAGTGCTGGTCCCCTTCTGGGCAGTGTGGCCCTTTCAGACACTGCTGCTGCCCCGCCGGCATGTGCGGCGGCTGCCTGAGCTGACTTCTGCTGAGCGTGATGGTAAGTCTCCCAATTGGGACCCTGGGGCCAGGGTCTGGATGAGGGTGGCTTGGGGAGGGCCAGCATCTATACCTCCGACTGAGAGTCCGGCTCTGATTCCAGATCTAGCCTTCATCATGAAGAAGCTCTTGACCAAATATGACAACCTATTTGAGACATCCTTTCCCTACACCATGGGCTGGCACGGTGAGACTTTTTGAGCACCTGTATCTAGCCCCAACGTCATTTCTGGGTTTCTGTGGCCCAGCCTAGTGGACTGCAACCCCCAGCAGGTCTTGAAACTCTTGCTGGGGGAAGTGTCCAGAGCATGGCTGCTGGGACTGAGGGTGGAGCAGCAAACTTAGTGAAAATATGTCTCCCAGTGTGCCTTCCCAAGCCTTGTTCCTCTCTGGCACAAAATGCTGGGAGATGTAGTTTTCAGGTACCTATCCTAGTTTGGGAGTAGGGATTAGGCTGCAGAAAGGGCCCTCGCCAGCCATCTCTGCCTTCTTCCTGTCAGGGGCTCCCACAGGATCAGAGGCCGAAGCTAAGTGGGACCACTGGCAGCTGCATGCTCATTACTACCCTCCACTTCTGCGCTCTGCCACTGTCCGGAAATTCATGGTTGGCTATGAAATGCTTGCCCAGGCTCAGAGGGAACTCACCCCTGAGCAGGTCAGAACTCGGAGCACCTGGGTCTCCTTTTCTTTCCCATTTCCTCAAGGAATTCCAACAATCATGATCATGAGAACCCTCAGAACTCCATACCACCATTCTGGGCAGCCCTTACCTTCCCTCTTCCCCTTCCAGGCTGCGGAGAGACTAAGAGCACTTCCTGAGGTTCATTACAGCCTGGGGCAGAAGGACAGGGAGACAGCAGCCATCGCCTGACTATGCTGACCCAGGGCCTTCTGCCTGAGAATACCAGGGCCAAGAGTTCGAGCAGATGTGGGATTAATAAAACTGTACTTCTCAAACTTTAATTCTAATACCAGAGGAGTGTGAATTCTAACCCTCAGAGGCCTGGGGTTAAAGGCGGAGGGCATACCAGTCACAACTTTTCTTTGCCTACAGGTATGCAAAAACTTAAGGATACCAAAATTCCTTCCTAAATCTCTGAACAAAATTAATACTTGGTGTTACATCTTGCCTATAGATTCTCTTGCTTCTAGATTAACAAAGCCATCCCAGTTTAAGAAACGGATTAAAAATCCTGTGTTCTTGTCTGTATTGGAGGCTTTGGGAAGGTGAAAGCCCCTGTTGCCATCACCCCTAGGGTATCAGCTCACCAAGCCTGGGCCTGAAGTTTTGGGGGGAGCTGGTGAACAGAATCCTGGTCCCAGTGGTCAGTGGCCAGGCCCTGGGCTGTTGGCCAGAACCTTGACTTTGTGAGTGGCTGCAGCTTGGCTCTGTTCCAGCCCACAGGGGCTGAAGGGGCGGGTAGGGAACGTGTACGTGGCTTTGTGTTCTTGGCTTGTCCAGACTCCCACATGTAGTGTGTATGTGCAGGCTCTGCACACCACTGTTGACCCTGTGCCTTAATCATTGCACGGGGCCCAAAACATCTCTGGCAGGGAAGGGGCTGCCAGAGTTAGTCTCAGGACCTGGAAGGAGGGGATGCTTCTTGAAGTGACCCTGGGTCTATCCCCACCCCTCTGGCCCTGTTCACCCCCCACCCCCAACCCTTGCAAGACTGTATAACCATGTGAGAACAATAGTCCATGCAACCTGGAGACCTGATGCCATCTAGTGTCCTCTAAACTTTTAGATGAGAATAGGGATTGTGAACAATGCAAGGATGGCCAGAATGCTTTTGGTCTCCATCTTCTCTCAAGGGAACTGAGTGTCTGGGAGGGGAAATCACTCCAAAGGTCAGACAGTGATGAGCTGGCCCAGGATAAACTTGGCTGTCTGCCTTCCAGTCGAGGGTTCTTTCTTCCTTGAGACCCTGGAGGGAAAAGGTGTGGGACTTGAGCCCTGGTCTGGAAGGAGGCTCACATCGCTCTGGTACACATTTCCCTTAAGCCTCCAGTCACCGGGGAGTGGATGAGAACCCTGGATGAGTAACTGGTTTCTTAAGGTGCTCGTGTACACACACACCTATCTACCTACCTGACTCTACACTTTTGATGGGGCTGCATTTTGGAGTCATCTGGAGGAATTTTAAAGAATACCGATGCTTAGGTTCAGCTTGCAGAGACCTGATTTAACTGGTTTGGAGTATGGCTTGGAATTTTAAAAACTACATTGTCCAGCAATGTTTGAGAACCACTACCCTACACCAGTCCTCCTTGATTATCTTATCTGGAGTCAGGGGGGGCACCTTCAGCTTCTCCAGTCACCTGCCAAGTAGCTCCTGAGCCACCAAACTTGAGGCTTTGTTTGTAGACAGTAGGTAGGGGGCGGGGCCCGAAAGTTTCCAGCCTTCAGGCAAGGACTCAGGAATCTAGCCCCAGACTCTGTCCCAACCTCTCCGCCTCCCCGCAGCCTCCTCAGTACCGGACGGGACAGGAAGTGTCCGGCAGAGGTGGGGGTGAATGTGATTGGCAGATGGAGGCTCCAATGGGCCGAGACCCTCCCTATTTCACCCTTCTCCTTCCATTGGTGCCTGGGCGGAGCCGCCCCCCACTGCGGGGCCCCAGGGTGAGAGGGAGTGGAGGCCGGGGCAGAGGGCGAGGGCGGAGGGCGCTGGCGGCGGAGGCCGCGGAAGGTGAGGCCTGCTGGGGCCCCGCGGTTATGCAGGAGGAAGCCTTGCCAGGAGAGGGTGCGGCAGGGTAGTGTACGATCTGAAGGGCCCAGATCGACTGACGGGCTGTCAGTGTGTGTGTGTGTGTGTGTGTGTGTGTGTGTGTGTGTGTGTGTGTGCGCGCGCGCGCGCGCGTGTCTTTCTTTGAGGCTGTGTGTGACGATGTCAGTTTGTGAGCCTCCGCAACTGTCACTTCGTATAACTGTCACCTAATGTGACTGCGTGTGTCAGTGTGCAAGTGTAGGATTAAGTGTGTATTTGTCAATGTGAAGTTTTTGGGAAGAGACTGCGTCTTGTGTTTGTGTGTGAGAGGGCCTGCGACCACATCAAGGGATGTGTTTTCAGAAGGCTTCGGACTGTTTCTGCCAGTGTGAGAGTGGGTGGCTGAGTTTTTGTGTGCTGATGTGTGACTTCAGGAGCCGTAGAGCAAGAGTGAGACTTGTACTGTGTGTGTCCTATCTTCTGTTAGACATATGTGAGTGGAGCTGTGTTCAAATCCGAGCGACCCACTTCAATAGCCAGCGATACTAACCTTTCTACTGCATGCCCAGCATAGATAGACCCATCCCCAACACACTTGGCTCCTCTTCCTCCTTTCTGTACTCAAGAATTCCTGTCGCTGGTCTACCGCTTCTTCTTTCCTATTTCCCTGTCTGACTCAGTTTCCTTATATTTCTTTTTATCTCTCTACGACTGTCATTCTAAGCTGTGGTTCTCTGTGTCTGTTCGCAGTTTAGTCTCCCCAGGTATCTCCGCTTACCTGCTTTTCAGTTCTGCCCCTCAGGTTCTCTGCCTCTCTGTCTCTCTGTACCCCTGTGCCTGACTCTGGTGTTCACCTTTGTCTCTCTGGCTACCTGGGAGCCTGTGACACTGATGAGATGTGGGATGTCTGCCATGCTAAGAGGTCCCTGGAAGAAGGGGCTTAAATGAGGAATTGCTTTTAGGAAATGCTGTGACCCCATCCCAGGGGTAGAGTGCTAAGTGTGCATGTGACTGTGACAGGAAGAAGATGTATGTGTGTCTGTGTGAATGTATGGGTATGTGTCAATGTAAGTGTTGGAGTCTGAGTGAGGATATCTGAAATGTAATGGTGTGCCTGTGAGGGGCTGTATCTGAATGTGCGTTTGAGGGTAAGTGTGGGTCTTGTGTATCTGGCACCAAGGGACCAAAGGCATTTCCTACTACTGGGGCCCAAAGAGTAGAGGGGGAGGTGAGAAATGGTTGGGACATCTAGGGGAGGAGAAACTGGATTCTTTAGTTTGTCTTTATTCCCCTCTTCACCCCCTCCCCTGCCACCAGGGGCCTCCTTTTGCCTCAAAACAGTCAGCTGCACCCTAAGGAAATATGTGTTAGGGAGTGAAAAGAGTGGGAGCTGGAGTATGTGTCTGATTTTTCATTTGATTGTATCCATATTTGTTCAAGAGGAGTGTGTTTTTGTTGCGTGTGCCTTGCGAGTCCATGTGTGAATCTGGCTGTGCTTGCCTGTGTGAAAACACAAGGAATCTATCACTGATAGGGACATAAACAGCCCTTCTTTCCCTTTTGCTGGCCCTGCCGGCATCCATGGCTTCCTTTCCAGACTGGGGGGAGGCCTTTTCCCTTCCCAGGGCCTCGGTGGGAGGAGGGTGGGAGGGGAGAAGAGAGGAGGAAGGATGGGGGAGGGGGCCTGGCCAGGGGAGGCTGAGCTCCAGGGCCCAGATGGGCGGGGCAGAGAAGGGGAAGGTTGGGGGATGATTCTGGGGTCCCAGAACTGAGACTGGTGCTGTAGCTGGTGGGAGGAAGTCCTGGAGGCCATGGACACTGAGCCACTGGGATCACCGAGGTAGGGTGGGGCTGAGCAGGGTAAATGTGGCCGGGGGGTCAGGGGGTGAGCCACTAGACATTCAGACAGACGAATAAACACGTGGAGGCCCCTGCTCTGCTCCACTGGGGAGGGGTCTGCTTCATCTTCTGAACCCCCTCCATCCCCAGGGCCCTCTCCCCATCTGCCCCTTTAGTCCACCTGGCCAATTCCCCTCTGCTTCCTTCTGCTTTTCCCCATCCAGAACCCCTCTCTGCTAGCACCCTCCACTCCCCATACACACATATTTGGTTATTTCCTTGGCTTTCCTGAGTTCCCATTGCCCCAACCTTCACCTCACTGAGCCCCCACTACCTCCCAGTCCTGATCTCTGATCATCTCCTGGTCCTGTGGTCCCACCCCAGGCCCTATTCTTGCAGGCTCCCGGCTCCTCTCAGCCTCCTCTCCCTTTCCCGCCACCCTGTCTCCATCTGCTGGCTCCTCGCCCGCCCCCAGCCTCTGGCAACAGCCAGGGCATCTGGATCTGCTTAACTCCACAGTCTCAGCCTGCACCCTAGCCCCATCCAGCCTCATAGGCTTGAGACCAGTAAGACTCCAGAGTCGGCCCAGATGAGTGGCCCAAGGAGCCAGAGCAAGGAGCCAGGCCTAGGCGAGAAGAGGCTTGGCAGCCAGAGCAGGGCTAGGTTCTGTGGCAGGAGTACAGGATGGGCTCAGACCCACAACAGCCCTAGGGCGATGAGGGATGCCTCAGGTCAGTCAGATGCAGTGGCTAGCCCTGGGCCAGGTGGATCCTTGGATTCCCAATAGCTGGATTGCAGGAGTTAATGGGAGTGACCGAGCTAGTGCCAGCACTTGGTGCCAGGGGTGGGTGGTGCCAGGGGTGGGTACCAAGGGTGGTGCGGGGGTGATGGGGGTGGTGCTGGCACAGTCTGTCGCCTCTGGCTTTTGTTCTGGGCCCTAAGCCCAGGACTGAGATGGAGGGTGTGTGTGTGTGTGTGTGTGTGTGTGTGTGTGCAGCACTGTGTATTTAGTGGAAAGGGGGACCTTAGATCAGATTCCCCAGTGTTTTCTGATATCCTTACCCCCACCCACTTGGTACCTCAGTTTTCCTCCTAGAAGGCCCCAGTGTGGAAGAGAGGGAGGCAGGCTTCAGCCTCCCGTCTTTGGGATGGGGGTCGCTGACTCTACCTCTCTCCTCACAGATGAGCAGCAGCTGCTCAGGGCTGAGTAGGGTCCTGGTGGCTGTGGCTACAGCCCTGGTGTCTGTCTCTTCTTCCTGTCCTCAGGCCTGGGGCCCCCCAGGTGAGAACAACCCTCTTCTATGACCGCAACTCTGACTTGTGGACTCTCAACTCCTAACATCCAACCTGGCAACATTCCCTCTCTGCCCTGTCCTCTGATTTCTGTTTCCAGATTATAATGTGATGCTCTGACCCAGTGACCCCACCCAGGGCTTAAAAGTCTGCCCCTTACCCTGTCACTCTCACAAAGTAGGGGGTTGGGGAGAGGGAAAGGGAGAACTTTTCCTCAGAAGTGCCCTCCACAGGGGTCCAGTATGGGCAGCGTGGAAGGTCCATGACGCTGTGTTGCCCTGGAGTGACTGCTGGGTAAGTGCCCCACCTGCCTGCTGATCTGACACTCCTGATCCTTTTTTGACTCTGCCCAGTCCTCATGCCCCTCCCCACCTTGCCCCTGTGTCTGTAATCCTGACCTCTCTATTTGTCCTAACCCTCAAACCATCCTTATTCAACAAAAAATTCCAACCAATGTGTATTGAACACCTGGTAAGTGTCTGGTGTATTCTAGGTCCTGGAATAGGGCAGTGTACAACCAGGCAAGATGTCGGCCCTCACAGAGCTTTTGACTTAGTGGGGCAGACAGACAATAAGCAAATGAGAATCCTGCCAGATAGTTATAACTGCAGGGCAGAAAATCAAAAGAGAATGACCTGGAAGAGGATAACTGAGTGGTTTCCTTTTACTGGTAATCAGGGAGGACCCTCTCTGAGTAGGTGACATTGAAGCTGATTTGTGAAGGTCAGGAAGGAGGCAGTCAGGTAGGTTGGGATAGAAGCATTCCTGACAGAGGGAACAGCTAGTGCAAATGCCCTGAGGTAGGGATGAGCTCAACACTTTTTAACAGAAAGACCAATAGGACAAGATGGGACAGGAGTGCAGTAGGTGATGGGGAGAGACAGAGGAGCTGAAAAAAGAAAGGAAAACAAGGGCTAGATCACCAGGGGCTTTGTGAGCCAGCCAAAGGATTTTGGGTTTTATTGCAAGTGCAGTGAGAAGCCAATGGAGAGCTGTGACATGGTCTGACTTGTATTTTAAATATTCCCTCTCATCACCTCATTTCACCTCCAGGACCCCGGTGTCCTGGTTTCGGGACGGGGAGACAAGGCTGCTTCAAGGACCTGACTCTAGGCTAGGGCACGAACTGGTCCTAGCCCTGGCAGACAGCACTGACGAGGGTACCTACATCTGCCGGACCCTGGATGGTGCACTTGAGGGCATGGTGACCCTGCAGCTGGGCTGTGAGTTGGTGAGGGAGTATTGGGTGGCAGTGATGAGACATGGGGCTCCTGAGGGAATCAAGGTCCTGAGTAAGCCTTCTGGGATGGGAAAACTGGGGACTTTTCAGTCTCCAGCTGTACCCTCTTCCTCTAGACCCCCCAGCCCGCCCTGTCGTCTCCTGCCGAGCAGCTGACTATGAGAACTTCTCCTGCACTTGGAATCCCAGCCAGGTCAGCGGTTTACCCACCCGCTACCTCACCTCCTACAGGTGTGTGCATGACCGGATGTGTATGTCTACATTTGGGTTTGCTGGCACAATGTGGGTATGGGAGATAGGGAGGAAGGTCATTAGGAAGGCCTTAGAGAAAGGGAGGACCCTCTTTTCCTTCCTGACCTCAAATGGCCCCCTCCGTGCCAGGAAGAAGACAGTGCCAGGAGCTGATGGCCAGAGGTAAGACATGAGGGAGAGGCTGGGGACTCCAGCTGGATTCCACGATGAGTATTTTCAAAGCCTAAGACTACATCTTCCCTTCTAGGATGAGTCCATCCACAGGGCCCTGGCCATGCCCACAGGACCCCCCAGCGGCTGCCCGCTGTGTGGTCCATGGGGCAGAGTTCTGGAGCCAGTACCGGATCAATGTGACTGAGGTGAACCCCCTGGGGGCCAGCACACGCCTACTGGATGTGAGCTTGCAGAGCATCTGTGAGTACCCCTGCCCCTAAAGTTCCTCCAGATCCCCACTACAGAGACCTCAGACAGGCTCCAGAGTATAGATATCCCAACACAGGACCCCTCCCCTCAGAGCTCCCAAACAATTTCCTCGCAACATAGACCTTGTTTCAGCACACAGATGGCCCCCATGGAGGCTAAGGAGCCAGAAATCCAAAGCCCAGGAGGCAGGGCTACCTCCACCTCTAGAGGCTGCTGCCACAACCCCCTCCCCACAAGTCCTTCCTAACTACCTAGCCCCAGAGCTGCCTTTCTGCTTCTAGGCCCTGTGCTGAAGGCAGCCATAACTCAAGTCCTCCCTCTCCAGTGGAAGCCCTATTGGCTCCTCCTTCCTCCTGGTCTGTTGTGGGAGCAGGGCTCTAAAGCTCTGGCTGGAATTTGGGCCAACTCATCTTCCTTGGATGAAAGCAGAATTCATTCAACAAACCTTTCAAAAACCTGTCCCCAGATCCCAGCTCATTTTATAATAGGGATGACAGACAGGTCCTGAGCATAATGGATGATCAAGCTTAAGATTTCCCCAACCCCTCTGGAAGTGCCTCCCTCAGGTACCTTTGAGTGCCTCAGCCTGTGATCCCACACAGACCCCCTCTGATACCCATAAACCACACCTGCCTTCCCTTGAGTGGTGGTGGGGAAGGGATGGGTACCTGTTGCTTGCGTTTACTTTGTTTCCACTACCTTCAGTGCGTCCTGACCCACCCCAGGGGCTTCGGGTAGAGTCAGTACCTGGCTACCCCCGCCGCCTGCGTGCCAGCTGGACATACCCCGCCTCTTGGCCCCGCCAGCCCCACTTCCTGCTCAAATTCCGGCTGCAGTACCGTCCAGTGCAGCATCCTGCCTGGTCCATGGTGAGATTTGGAGTGTGTCCCACTTTGGGCTGTGGGTCCCATCTCAGATTTCATGTTCCTGGGTATTCTATATAGATTTCTGGCACTGGCAGGTCACTGAAGCCCTGTTGCCTCCCTACTGAGTGCTCTTCATGGGTTAGGCTTTGTGTTGGGCCCCGGGGTTGCAGCAGGGACCGACAGACCAAGTCTCTGCCTGCGGGGTTGTAACTCTGATGCAAGCCTATCTGTGGGAAGACAGCAGTAGCTTTTAAAAGAAGTGTTTTTCACCCAGAGGTACATGCTCATATAGACACTCATATATTCAGGTAAGGGCAGGAATGATTTCCCACCTCTGCAGATGTCAAAGATTGGCTGGCATTGGGTCTGGGGGGCAATTGCCTCAGATAATAAGCAGTATTTATTGAGCACTGTGTGCCTCTTGGGCACTGAGCTACACATTGTATATGCATTATCTTTTTTAGGTGTATTCATTTCTATTTTACAAATGAAGAAACTGAGGTACAGTGAAGCTCAAGGTCACCCAATAAAATTTGAACTGAGGCATAGCCTGTCTGTATAACTACTATGCACTTTGGTCTTCCAAATACTAAGTATAGACACCATCGCCACCACATGTGGGGCACATGGCTCCACCAGAATGGCAGGGACAGGACTGGGAGGAAGGGGTGCTCTTTGCAGACTGGGGCTGGAGGGCAGGTAGGCTCAGCGCTTATAGTTTAGATGACTGTAAGCTATAATGAACCATCTTCACTGCTAGGTGGAGCCGGCTGGATTGGAGGAGGTGATAACAGATGCCGTTGCTGGGCTGCCTCATGCCGTGCGGGTCAGTGCCAGGGACTTTCTAGACGCTGGCACCTGGAGCGCCTGGAGCCCAGAGGCCTGGGGGACTCCCAGCACTGGTGAGAGACAAAGCCATAGGAAAGGGCAGAAGCCCCACCCTTCTCCATCTATCAGCTGGACCAGTTGGCATGAACTGGGCTGCTTGGCACATGCCCCGCTCACACAGGTGCAGCAGTTGCTGTCCTGGTCTTCAGCCAGGGTTGTCTGCTGCCAGGTCCTAGCTTAAGACCTGCCCCTCAGCCTCCACCCTTGCCCCTCAGCCTCCACCTCTGCAACGTTCCCAAAGCTGGCCCTGCCCTTTCAGGCTTTGCCTCCTAGGTGCCCCGGTGTCCAAGCATGGCCCTGGCTTCCCCCTGAAGGCCCTGGCCTCTGTCCCTACCCTGTGTGGACAGTTTTTCTCAGGTCTTGCTTCCCTTCAGGACCCCTACCAAAGGAGATACCAGCTGGGGGTCAGCCACACATGCAGCCAGAAGAGAACCCTCAGCCAGACAGCCCTGCTCCTCCAAGGCCCTCCCTCCTGCCAGACCCAAGGCCACTTGGTGAGCTGGGGCAAATGGGCAAAGCTCCTAAGAGAATGGGAAAGCCCCAGGGAGAAGGAGGCACCGCATTTTGTCAGGCTCACTCTCACAGTGGCTTGTGATGCTCCCCCTCAGACCACAGGGACCCCTTGGAGCAGATGGCTGTGCTGGCATCTTTGGGAATCTTCTCTTTCCTGGGACTGGCAGCTGGGGCCCTGGCACTGGGGCTCTGGTAAGTGACTGCCATCGGTGCCTCAGACTCTGACCCCACACAGACCCTTTGATACCACACCCTTTCCCACCCCTCATGACTTCCCACTGAACCTGTCTGATTTTGGAACTACTTTCCCTTTCTCCTTCCAACTTCCTGATTCTCACTGACTCCTCTCTTGACCCTTTACTAATAAATCCTTTGGGAGAAGACTGAGATGCCTTACATTGTCAGGGGGGATAGCTGCCTTTTTATGCTTCAGGCTGAGGTTGAAGCCTGTTGGGAAGGATGGACCCCAAAAGCCTGGGTTCTTGGCCCCAATGATTCCAGTGGATAAGCTTCCAGGTAAGCAGGAACTCCAGGAGGTTTGGACAAACAGATGTGCCCTCATTTTGAGTGTTTGGATTAAGAGCCAGATGCCCCAGTCATCGTAAGGATGTTGGGAATGGGTTGGGTCTCCTCATTCTTACGATGTTTGGGCTCACGGAGGAGGCTTTCATTCTTGAGTCCCGGGGCTCAGAGTTGGGTCCCTTCCCTCTTTTGCAGGGTATTGGACTCTCTCCTCATTTTCAGTGTGTTAGGCCCAGAGCTGGATATCCATCCTTATTCTTAAGGTGTCTTGGATCAGAGCTGGGTCCCCTCCCTTATTCTTGATGTGCCTGGGCCCAGAGCTAGGTCCACTCCCTCATCTTCAGGGTGTTGGAGCTCACTCATAGCTGAGTGAATAGATCCCCTATTCATTCTCAATGTTAAGCTCAGAACTGAGTCTCCTCCCTAGTTCTCAGGGTATCTGGGCCAAGATTCAGTCCTACTATCCCCCTTTATTTGCCTCCTGATTTTTCTAGGAGCCCCAAACCTGTAGAGGATCCAGGAGGGCTTCAGCTGATTCCATCTTTAACTCTGTCCTGCTGGTGTGGATGGACGGACAGATAGAACCCAGGCAGGACAGTGGATCCCGTGGGTGGGGAGGTCTCAGTGGAAAGCTCTGTTTGAATCCCATTTCTATGAGATTCTGTGTTCCAGAATTGTCAGATGAAAGGTACCTGGACCTCTGACTTCATCCCAGAGCTGGAGGTCCACCAGCAGAATGTGTGTAGATGTGTATGTCTGTGTCTTTGTGTGCCCATGTGTATGTGAGGCAGGAAACGTGTTTTCTGCACGTGTGTAGGTGCCTAGGGTGTGTGTGTGGGTCCCTGGCTTTTGCCCTTGCCCCCGGTGGGGGTTGTGAAGGTGTGAATAAAAAGAATGAGGAGGTTCTTCTGTTTATTGATGTCGCCCATATTCAGATTCAGGGCTCACAGAATGCATAGAACTTGGAGACCACAGTCAGACTGTTTTTCAATACTGCTTTATTATTTTGGCTATTTGGGGCCCCAGCCCATTTTTTCTATGAGCCCAAAATTCAGGTTGGGGAGAGTCTCCTGGAGCCTTCTCCATTGGCGCTCAAACCACCGAGCCAAGCTGCGGTTCTGGGGGTGGATGCAGACACTGCGTCTAGACAGGTGAAGCCTGGGGAAGGAAAGGTCCAAAGCCATGGTCATAGTTTGGAGATGAGGTTAATGAGGGTCCAGGGATTAGGGGCAAAGGCCAGATGACAACCTGAATTGACATCAGAATTAGCAATTGGGGCTGGGGATGGGATCAGCATCAGGGGTTGGGACTGAGGTCAGAGGAAGGGGTTAGTATTAGGAGCAGGGTCAGAGCTCACACAAAAGCCTGTAGGTGACAGTCCCCATCAGCCTCCTGCAGTTCCACCTGGATGACCTTCCTCAGTATCTTGTTCGAGAGTGGGTGTCGGTAGAGCTGAGTACAGCAGGTAGTGCTGAGTGGCAGTATCACTGCTAGGGGACAGTGGGGCTATGTGTTCAGAGCGCTTCTGACCCAACACCCCTCCATCAGACAGTTGGAAGTTAGACTTCCTGGGCCCCTTTCCCCTTCATTCCATTCACCCAGATTCCTGTCCTTCTAGACCCCCAGGTACTCACCTGCTCCAGGGTCTGGGCTCAGAAGCAACAGTAGCAGCAGGAGGCTGATGGTGGGTGAGAGCCCCTTCATGCTGCTCAGCCTGAATGCTTTCTCTTTCCTCCTTCTCCCCTACCTTTTATTTAGGTGCCTATTACCTGGGGCACCAGGTGAGTCAGAAAGGTGAAGATGGATTGCTCATCTTGTGACACTACTGCCCTAGTTGCCACAGACCCTGTGCCATAAACAACTTCTTCTAGGACAGCCATTTCCCATAAACTGCTGAGCCCTGAGCACAGAAGATGGGGAGAAGGGTAGTGCATGGCATGAAGACTGATGGTACAGTAACTGAGTAAGGGCAGCCAAGGGTCCTTAGTGGCATCCTATGATGGACATTCACACTCATACCCATAGTTATACATTCAGTCACACCTCGATTGCTCAATCAGCCTCATATGGTCAGACAACCATAGACAGAATCATATAGCCCCAGTTATACTCAAAGTCCCACTCCTACACAGTTGTGTTTTCATAATCACCCAGTCACACACTCATACTAGCACACACAAATGCTGATGGGTGGTATGGGAGCAGAGAGAGAGCAAGCCAGCACCAACCTGTCTTTGTTTCACTCTCCCCACTTCCTGCCCTAGCCTGCTTGTCTTACCAGGAGGAATTGATGGGAATGGGTCCCTAGAGCAGGCCCTTCTGGCTGAGGTTTCTTGGCCAGGGCCAGTCACATTCAGGGAAACTGGGCAGGCCCTTTTTGGTGGTATTGGGAGTGTCTTGAGGATGCTGAGGTGGGGGCTGCTTTTCTTAGGAAGATGAGACAGGGAGGAAGGGTGGGTGGATAATGAAGACAGATGAGGGAAGATAAAATTTCTTGGGTGCCAGGTTGCTGCTATCATCAAAAGACCCAAGAAATCTTATCTTGTTTTTTGCCTGTCCCAGAAATGCCAGCTTCTTGCCAAAAAGGGTTTGGGGTTTCCAGACACAGTCCCTGGCTTATTGAGACTTCAGACTCAAGAGCTCAATTGCCTCCCTACTGTTCGATTCAAATTCCAGCCTCTGTA
The DNA here is from genome assembly GCA_004026885.1 of Lyroderma lyra. Lineage (NCBI taxonomy): Eukaryota > Metazoa > Chordata > Mammalia > Chiroptera > Megadermatidae > Lyroderma > Lyroderma lyra. The sequence goes on from PVJL010003361.1 coordinate 140,601, forward strand.
CACTTTGGGCCTGGAGGAGCATCCTCCTTCTCCACCCAGGTCCAGTAACACCTGTCAACAACCTCAACAACCACTGTACACTCTGCATCTCATCTTTTTGCTAAATCCCCAACTTCTCTCCTTCTCCTAAACCCATACCCAGCCCTCACTCCCCTCTTTCCTTCACTGCCAACACAAAGCTACCCCTCCTGTCCTTTCCAGGAAGCTAGGAACTGCCTAGGGTGGGAGCAAACTGCTAAGCCTGGTGCCCCAGGCGCCTTGAAGAATTTCCCACTCCTGGTTTGGGGATTTCAATCCTCAACTCCTGTTCTGTATATGAAACATAAACTGAGTCATAACCCAATAATCCAGCCCTTATCTGGTTGTTGCAGGGATGCCATCTTCAACCTTTTGTTCTGCCAGCTACCTTTTATGGGGTAGGCCTTCTTTTGGGATAGGGACTCATACTTTCCCTGGGCATCTTGTTCTGCAGGGCTGCTGCAACAATCAGGAGGGACCATCAGCTCCAAGAGTAGGGATTAATCCCTTTTCCAGGCTGAACAACTGGAGCTTCTCCCTCCTGTCCAGGGTGAGGCTTAGAGGCCCTTCCCTGGAGTTTGACTTGCAGATACTCAGAATTCTGATAGTTTCCTGTTGAGGTATAGGCTCAAGGCTGTACAGGGTTCTCCACTTTTGACGGGGTTCTTAATGTAGACATTGTGACGAAATGGCTTAAGATTGGGTTCATTTTGGAAGGTGGCCACAACCCACAGACATTGTGAACTTCTAGTACTAGAGACTTAGCTTCTCCCTCTCACTCCCTAGTCTGGCTTGTGCCAGAGCTTAGGTGCAGTGACTGAGGTGCCATTGTCTTGTCACAGATCCCCATCAGCTGGCTGGCTGCCACACACTATGGTCTCTCATGGACCAGTCAGTCCAGACACCTGAGAAGGCAAGAAACAAATTTTTTTGTGTATGCATCCGTGTCTCCTCTTTGGCTTCTCCACAGATAGGGCCAGGTCTTCTCCCCAGCCACAGCCTGCTATGGCAGGGGCAGCCCCAAACTGAAAGTTAGCTTTGCCCTCCACCCACAAACTGGGCTCTTTAACTTAATCCTCTGGTGCCCTTTCTGGTGTAGCGGCCAGGTCCTCAGTGAAAGCAGACCCACTAGAGTCCCTGATTCTCAGCACGTTAGGAGCTAGTGGATCTCAGGCTGACTGGGTGACAAGACCGAAAGGAGTGGCAGGGAACAAGTGTGGCCCTTGGGTTCTTCTAGAGAGGTAGCAAGAACTGCTAGGGGGCTGATGTCAAATTTCTTTAAACTTGGGATCAGAATGGAGGAGCTGGAAGTTGTATTAACTACAGGAAACATCTCCCTCTCACAGTCTACTTCCACAGCTCTGGGCTTAAAATATTTTAGATCCACTCCCAGGAAGATTCTTTGGACACCTGACAAAGTTCTGGCCAGAATGAAGGTGCTAGCAGAGACCTAGTGTGAGAACACATCGGTGTGGGAATAAGGATGGGAGGAGGATGAGCCAGGACTGTTTGGTTCCCTCCATACAGGCTACTCACAGTGATGATGGGGGTGTGTGTGTGTGTGTGGTGGGAGTGAAAGGCAGTCACTGATAGAAATGGAAGGCCTGACACTGATGAGGGTCCCTTAGGAATAACAGAAACCTGGACACGGAAGGGCACCCTAGTTGGGAGGGAGGTATTGTCAGTTAAAGATACAACCAGAATGGAGAAGGGTTACCAGCCCGAATGGCAGCAGTGGCGGCAGAATTAGGAGGGAAGCACGGAGGCTTGGGTTTAAATCTTTAATGCACCGACTGGCTGGGCAGTGGCGGCGGCGGTGCGGCGGGGGAGGCCGCGACCCAAGCGCTGGGGAACAGGGCCCAGGCCGCTCGACAGACAGCTCATCAGGCCCCGCAGGGGCTCCAGCTTCTGCTCCTGGGGGTGCGCCGAGCTGTGGGGCGACCCGACACTGGCATGAGGCGGGGCGAGGACTCCCGGATTCCCCCCGAAACGTCCTCCGAGACTGAGCCTCGTCCATGCCTAGGGAGGGTCCGCGGTCTCGCAGCCCCCTCACCTCCGCTCCCTCCGCCACATGCGCAGCCACGGGAAAAAGTAGAAGCAGCCCCAGTAGATCCTGCAGAGAGAAGGCGGAGCCGGGCCGGGCGGGGCGGGACTGACCCCACAGACTCCTCGGACATCTTTTCAAGGCTCCACCCCGCCCCTTAGAGGCGGTGCCCTTCGCAGCCCACGCCCCCTCAGGGGCCCCACCCCCTCCTGCTCCTCCCCCAGAGAACTCGCGCCCTCCCCCAACCCCGGAGCGGCCAGGTTCCTCCTCCGCAGAACCCCGCCTCCACTCACTCCTCCTCCGCCTCCAGCGCCACATCGTATCTCCTCAATCCCGACATGTCCGTGGCTCCAAACGTCTCCTGGGGAGCGGCATGATTGGGTCAACGATTTCCCAACCCCGGTCCTTTTCTTTTTCATTCTCAGGACCAGTCTGATTTATTCTCAGGTAATCGCAGGCAGGTGCCCGGGAAGCCTCAATGCCACATCGGGGCAGGGTGGGAACGAAAATTTTTGGAGGCACTACATGTTAAAGAATTAGGAGGTCGGTCCTCGGGGCGCTAGGGCATTTAGGGGGCCAGGGCGCAAAGCACTGCGGTCAAGAGGCTGGGATATTCGGGGCCCGGGGTGAGGATTTTCAGGGGCTGGAGTCACCTGGAGGGGGGCTGAGGGGTCGGCGCAGCCTAAACTCCCGCCCTCCCTGGCTCCACCCCGGAAACAGACCGTTACCCTTACGTCACAGGGACTCGATGCGCTTGCCTATTACCCGGAAGGGGCGGAGTTGGAGCATTTCAGAGGAAGCCGAGATAGAAAGTCACTTGGAACCCGGGCCTATCACTAAAGGAGCGAAGTTGGGGTTTATTACTGAGATACGAGGCATTAGACCCTCTTTTATAGGGATGGAGTCAGATTTTGGAGTTTACGGAGACCTCAGTAACAGGCATTAAGAAAAGACCTTAGGGAGCTGTCCAATACTGTTTTTCCAATTCCCTCTCCTACTCTCAATCTCGGCTTCTGGCCTGATGGTTGCCTTTCTTGTCTGCCCCACTCCACTTGTATGACCCTGGGCTGAGAAGGATTAGGAGGCCACAAGAGAGGGTCCAGGCTAGACAGGCCAGGAAATATTGGTTGGCTGAGTGGCCTTGGCCAAGTCACTTAATGGCCAAAGGGTCACAGCCCTTTCTGAGCTGAGACCTACCTTCCTGTGATTTTTGTTCCTGCAGTCATTCATTCATTCAGCAGATATTTATTGAGTGTCTGGTATGTGCAGGCACTGTGCTGGGCATGGGGATATAGCAATAAAAAAGACAGGCACACAATCCTCTCCCTTAGAAGGCTTATCATCTGGGTTGGAGATGCCAAGATTGAAAAAGAAAACCAGATAATTAAAACAAACCTGACAGATTGTCTAGGGACAATAGAGGGTACTGTGGTAGAGCCCAGAAAGAGCAATGAGCCTAGTGTGGGAGGTTGGAAATAGCTGTCCTAGTTGGTCTTTTGAGGGAAGAAGGGAGCCTTGTGGTTGGAGTGTAGGCGAGAGAGAGATTGGAAATGAGCAAGTGAAAGCTCCCTCAGGCTGAAGTGTGGAGAATGGATACTCCTACTCTCTCTCCCCATCCCACCCTCTTTCTCTCTCTCATACCTTTCTTCACTGCCTGGGACACAGATAAACAGGTGACAGATCCATGGGTTTCAGTTGGGCTTTGGTGGAAGCATTGCAATCTGGGAGTGGAGGAGAAGCTGTGCTCCTTCCACACGCACTCTCTCGCTTGTTCTGGGGTAGGAAGGAGAGGCAAAGTCGTGCATTGGAGTCTTGGGCAGGAGTTCAGAGGGAGGAGGCAGGGCTGGGCTCGCTTTGGCAGAGTTCTTCTGGAGTTGTTGGATGATTGGATCCACCCAGGGCTGATCTGGGGGTGCACAGAGCTGGTGACCCTCAGTGTGGTAAACCTGGAGTCAAGAGGTGAGAGAGAATAGAGCAGCCCTGGAAATTAGCTTCCCGGAAAGCCCTGGTGTGGGGCAGAAACTGAGGACCACATCTGGGAACCTGTTTATAGGGGCTTACTTGTGGGAAAGGGCTCAGCGAGGAGAAGGGGAGTAAGATAGCATAAGTGATTGGGAGAGGAGGAGATCATTTACTCTCCGACCCCTACTCACAGGAGAAGAGTCCCTAAAAGCTATTTTGAGGAGGAGGTAGGAACAAAAGGGCACCAAAAATGTTCCCAGGAATTGGGTGTTGGCATCCATCAGGGTTTGGGTGGTGGGTGTTAGTATTAGGGCTTGAGGGACTGTACGGTGGGAAGCCCACAGCCCTGACTGAATCCAGTGCCATAGCTTTAGTGTTCCTCTCTCCCTCACCCATGTGCACTGTCCTCTTCTTCCTCTGAAAACCCAGGCTAGAGGAGACAGAGCCTTTGGAGAGGACAGCAGGAGGCCCCAGGATCCATCCAGGCACTGACACATACAGGAACACCTGGGGCACAGGCACATCTACATTCCCAGGTGCACACACAGGACACAGACACACCCATACCACACAAGCCCATATATGGATTGCGGAGGCATGCACACGTGCACAGGTATACACACAGTACACAGGGGCACGCCCATTCGGTACATGTACACTCAGGCTCACAGACACACTCAGACCTGGGTGTTGACCTGAACTCACAGTTTCCTTCACAGACTCCCAGACCCCTGCTGTGCCCCACACCTTACCATTTTACCCACTCTCCTTTCCAGGGTAGACCAAGAAATCAGTATGCTGAGGAGAGGAGCTGTGCTTGCAGGAGGCCATGGAAGACAGATGGAGATGGACAAATGGTTACAATGTGGAAGAAGCAAGTGTTGGGTTACAGGAGTCCTGCTTACGTGGAGCCTGTGTGAGACTGAGAGACTAGGTAGGGGAGAGTGAACAGAATATTGATGGTGAGGGTGAGGTTGGCTGTGATGGTCCATAGAGTGTGTGTGTGTGTGTGTGAGCCTGTGTGAGGCTATTGCTTTCTCCTATTTGTGGCTCCCTAAAGCTTTTGTTATTTTTTTAATTTTGTTCTTTTATTTTTATTTATTTATTTTATTGTTAGACTTATTGGGCTGACATTGGTTAGCAAAAATTACATAAGTTCCAGGTGTACAATTCTACAATGCATCGTCTACGTGTTGCATTATATATTCACCACCCAGTGTGAGTCTCGTTCCTCATTTTTTTTTTTTTTAATGTATAGAAATATCTTCCCTTCTGTTGTGTATTGTAATAAAGAATTTGACTGGCTTTTGTCCTTGATTTCTGAGAGGGAGACTCTAAATCCTGGAATTTCCCAAGTAATGAGAGTATCTGTCATTTCTGAGCCTCTTGGATCACACCTGAGTTTATGCTGAGAGATGAGATGATTTAAGCTGCGGATAGTCACCAGAAAGACCAACCATGTCATAGGAGAGTTGGCTCAACCTCCAGGGAGGGGATTGGGACTGGAGAATGAATTCAGTCATGTAGCCAGCGATTCAATGATGCCTATGTAATGAAATCTCAATAAAAGCTCATGGAACTTCCTGATTGATGAATACATCTATGTTCTGGGAGGATGATGTGCCCTGTGTGTCTCTATGGAGAGAAAGTGTGGAAGCTCTGCATTTGAGACCCTCCCAGCCTTTTCCCTGTGTGTCTCTTCATTTGACTTTTCCTGATTTTGTTCTTTATAAAAAAACAAATTGTAAATATAGCACTCTTGAGTCTGGAGTCATTCTAGTGAATTATTGAATCTAAGGGGGGTTGTGGAAACCCCCTGTACTTGTAGCCTGTTCGTCAGAAATGCAGGTTCTTACCTGCATTGGGACCTCACCTGTGGCTGGCATCTCAAGTCAGGGTAGGCGTGTTGCAGACTGTATTTTTTTTTTTTTTTTTTTTTTTTGTAGTATGTGGGTAGCTCCCTGGCTGGGAATCGAACCCAGGCCACAGCATTGACAGTGCCAACGCTGAAGCCTTAAGCCACTACACCACCAGGGAACTCCCAGACTGTATTATTAAACCTGTGGAATCTGAAACTAACTCTGGGAGGTTAGTGTCTGAATTGAATTTCAGTAGCAGAATACCTTTTCACTAGATATTTTCCCCACTGTCTCCCTCTATTTGGAAGAAACTTTTCCTTTGAAAACTCTCTTTAGCCTTTCCACCCCCATTTTCCATTCTTTGTCTTTAGCTCGGAGAATCTTAGCCATCAGCAGTTTGGACAAGGGAAGGGTGGGGGTTACACTGTAACACCTAGGGGAAGGTTTACAGTGTTGTCTCCTTAAAGGCATTTGAACCATCAGTATCAAGGCTAGAGGTCAGGGCGTGGCACAGGATTAGAGGTCAGAGTAAGGAGCGCCTCCCTCCCAGGTTTCTCTTTACCCTCATCTCTTCTCTGGTCCTAAGATGCCTGGGGGTGGGAGGACTGGGAAAGATGGGATCTGGCTGGTCCCTCAGATTCCCTGAGGACGATCACAAGTAGCAGGGTAAAGCTGGAGAAGGTCTCCCAGGTTCTGCAAATCTCCTTGGGCCCTTTACAGTGCTTATGCATCCATCATCTGAGGACTGCTTGTCCAAGGAAGCTAAAGAGAAAGTTCTTTGGAAGCAGGTCCAGCTCCCTTATGTCACATCTTAGGACCCTAGGGTTTTATCCTCCTGGCCCAGCCAGCATTATCCCTCTCCCTTGTTGACCCATTTTCCTATGCCCAAAGCTGAGTCAGAGAAATGGCTTGAGGGGAACCTACCATGCTTTTCCTATCCTGGGAATCAAGAGGCTATTTCTGAGGAGAGAGCTGGTCAGCTCACAGCAAGACATGGAACTTAGAGAGATGAGAGAGTGGAGTAAGCGCTTTCCCCACCTGATGAAAGAGACCCAAGAGACAGACCAGTGAAGAAGATCTCTCCTGAAAGAGTAATTGCGGAATGCTATTCTGTTTCTCACTTCCAGCCCTAGAGCATGTGATGTGACAAACTTAACTGTGGGCCCAATTTTTCTGCCTTATTTGTCCAACTATCCATCCATCCCTCCATCCCTCCATCCATCTGCTCATCCATCTATATGTCCATATGCTCACCCATTTTTGTCTCTATCAGTTCATTCTTCCTTCTTCCATCTTTCCTTTCATCTATTTATATCTTCATCTCCATTTATTCATCCATATATTCAATCATTATCCATCTATTAATGCATCCATTCACTTATTTATCAGTTATGGTAATAATTAACACTTGTGTCAGGCACCATACTAAATGCTTTAAATTCATTGTCTCATAAGAAATCTATAAATCTATGAAGTAGAGTGCTGTGAGCTATGTTTTTGTTCTTGCACCTTTCTATACCCCTTTTTATGCTTCCTTTAGGGAACTCCTCTCCCGCTATATGTGGTCTTGGTGGGTATGACAACCGGTGTTACTGACATATGAGAGTCCCCATTTCTGGCCGTGATAATACATTGAAGAACAGAATATGTGTTAAAAGCACCATCATCGGAGCTTTTGTGAGAGTTGACGTTCAGAGAAAGACAGCCTCTGTTTTAGATCACTCACTATAAAAATTTAGATTTGAGGCTTCCAGTGGCCACGTTTCCTGCTGCTAGAAGGAAACATACCTACAACAAGAACAAGACTCCACACAAAAGAATTAGAAGTCGATTTAGGAGATGAAGATAACATCATTTGAACCCCTAGATCCAACCAGGGCTGAAGTAGACTAAATCTTCTTAATGGGTCTATGAATAGTTATGTGATATAAGAAATTTAACTTTTTGCTTAAAGTGCTTTAAATTGGGTCTTTGTAATTTGCAATGGAAAGAGTCCTGAATAATATAACAGTTTCTGTATTATTATCCCCATTTTACAGTTAAGGAAACTAAAACTAAGAATGGTTCATTTTCCCAAGGTTTCTCAGCTTATAAATGTCAGAACATTGGGATTTGGGGCAAAACTCTTGATATACTACCTATATACAGTAGTCCCCTCTTATCTGAAGTTTCACTTTCCATGACCCAAAAATATTAAATGGAAAATTTCATAAATAAGCCCTCACAAGTATTAAATTGTGTGCTGTTCTGAGTAGTATGATGAAATCTATCCTCAATCCTTCCTGGGATGTGAATCATCCCCTTGTCCAGTGTATTCATGCTGTATGTGCTACCCACCCATTAGTCAGTAGCCATTCTCAATTATCAGATGGATTGTCACAGTATCACGGTGCTTATGTTCAAGTAACATCATTTTACTTAATAATGACCCCAAACATTAAAGTGCTAATACTGTCAATTTAGATACTCCAAAGGGAAACCATAAAGTGTTTCCTTTTGGTGAAAAGGTGAAAGTTCTCAATGTAATAAGAGAAGAAAAAAATTGTATGCTGAGGTTGCTAAGATCTATGGTAAAAATAAATCTATCAGTGGAATTGTGAAGAGGAAAAAATAAATTTGTGCTAGTTTGCTGAGAGAGAGAGAGAGAGAGAAAGAGAAAGAGATCACATTCACATAACTTTTATTAGAGTATATTATTATAATTGGTTTATTTTATTATTAGTTATTGTTGTTAACCTGTTACTGTGCCCAATTTTTAAGTTAAACTTTATTATAGGTACATATGCATAGGACAAAACATAGTGTATATAGGATTTAGTACTGTCCGTGGTTTCAGGCATCCATTGGGGGTCTGACAATGTCCCTGTGGATAATGGGGGACTACTCTATGCCTGTCCATCTGTCAGTCCATTCATTCATTCCATTAATTTATTTATCTGACCATCCTTCAATGCTAAATCACCAAAGGCAATAAACATTGGTTTACTTGCCAAATTCTAATTCTTGAGTTGTGTTTGGATCCTGGGTTGGCAAACAGTTTCTGTAAAGGTCAAGATAATAAATACTTAAGGTTTTTCTGACCACACTGTCTCTGTAGCAACTACTCAGCTTTGCTGTTAAAGCCCAAAAGCAGCCATAGACAATTACAAATGAATAAGCATAGTTTTTATTCCAATAAAACTTTATTTACAAAACAGGTGGCAGGCTGGATGGGCTCATGGGACATAGTTTGCCAATCCCTAGTCTGGATCAATATTTTTGAGAACATGAGAAGGGAGTAGGAACGTGTATACCTTGCATTTGCCATTACTAATGTAGTGGATACACCAGGATTTTGATACTCAAATTCTTATGTTTGAATATAGTTTCATGACACTGGACAGATGAGGGAATGAACAGGTGACAATTTCCTCATTGGAAAATGGGAATAATGTGTATCCTGTGCCTGGCTCACAACGGGCACTTAGTGAAGGTTAAGTCTATCCCTATTTCTCAAATTCATCACTTAGCATGTATTACCAGTATCTTTTTTTAGGGTGTCCTGGGACTCAGACAGTTTAATCTGGCTTGCTGAGTCAGAAGTCCAGCATCTAAGAATGAGCTTTCATATAAATTATAGAAATTAAGCTCTTGCAAACTCCAGATTTCTCTTAATCCCTCTATCCCAACTCTTAGCTGCAACCAGACAGCCATTCTAGGGCCCAGCACAATAAAGGGCTCTCTAGTTAAAAGGCCCCATTAGACCTAGAAGCAGTTTAGCCACCCTTTTATGAAATCCACACTCAGGATATCACCTTGTTCCCAAAGTGGCTTTGTTACTGAACTCAAGGGGTTCACCGCTTGGGGTATTCTATTCAAGAACGAGATGTAGTTATCATTAGGGAGTTTTATTTACTTGTAGCAAGTAAAGGAAACAGTATTATTACCTAAAGCTTTATCTCCCCAAAGGGAGGCTTATCTACTGCTGATATACACTATTTGATTAATTACACATTGATTTCTTCTTTGTACTTGAATACACTTATTTGGTTGAGTTCTGCATCTATAAAGTACTGTGATGCATTTTAACATTTAGCAAGACTAGCTTTTAGTAAGAACCGCCCAGACCTTGAGACCCTTGTTCTTTCTAACAGCTTCTCAAACTCTTTTTTCCAAACAATACTCCTCTCTAGGAGAAAAGATTGTGTCCATGTGTAAGTGTGTGTCTGTGTGTTCATGTCTGCGTGTATGCAATTGTGTATGTATGTGCCCTTGTGTCCATATTGTGATTATGTGCTTAAATGTCTGTGCTGCGTCCTTGATTTTGTAAGTGATTGACTGTGTGATTGATTATATGCCTGGGGATGTGTGTGTGGGTAAGAATGTATGTACATGGGTGAGGGCGTTGGTGCTTGTGTGTTTTTGTGTGGGTGTGTTGTAGCTGCTTGTTCAGTTCATCCCTTTGTGGCGCTCGAGCTCACAGGGCCTGCAGGGGGCGTCCAGTGCATAGGGAACAGAGCCTGTGGGGCTTCTGACCTGGGCTGTCAAACCTCATTAGGCCGGCAGAGGGCATCTAATGTGTAGAGAAAACAAGCGTCTGGCTTGGTGCCAAGGCTTGAGGCGGCTGCGCCCTCTTGTTCCAGAAAGGAGCTGGAAATGAGAAAGAAACCAGATGACTCAGCTCCTGAAAGTCCCTGATCCCAAGAAATGGTCTGCTTCACACTCTATCCTTCTCCAAGACCTCTGTCCATATCCAGAGGGTCCTGGCTCAGCCAGAGGAGCAGAACTTGGCCCTTCAGTCCCAGAGTGTGGGTTGAAGTGGACTTTTGGAAGTGATGGAACATCAAAATTAGAGGAAGTCTTGAGCAATGGTATAGCCCCTTCCCTGCTTTCTGCTCCCTGGAGCTTGAAGTAAACCCCTGCCAGAGTTTTCTGAACATATCCCTCCTTCCTTTCCTGTAATTTTGGTCACTCTGGGCCCCAGGGTTCTTGGTTCTGGGTTGATCTTACTTGTGAGAAATGCAGGAGACTAGGGCCTTTGAACCCAAAGTAGAAGGTGACCTCTCTTGCTGGAAATGAGGAGACCTGGGGGCTTAGAGGGAAGGCAGGGGAGGCTGCAAGAAGAAGGGAGCTCTGCAGAACCTTGAAGATGGGTGAGGCTGGAGGGAGGACATTCCTTGTAGAATGAACAGCAAGCAAAGACTCAGAGGAGGGACAGGGGTTGGTGATAAATCCCAGTGTGGATGAGGCAGGGGAAGGGTAAATGGTGAAAGAGGCTGTGTGTATGGGGGTAATCCCTGGGGTATTTGGGGTACCTCCTTCCTGTGGTTAACTTAAGGGGAGGGTCTTGGGCAGAGAATGGGCAGAGAAAGTAAGGTTCATGGGCTGGTCATAGGGCGTGTCTGGAGATCTAATTCCTACCTCTAGCTGTCTGCCTCATTTTCCCTCTGAGAGGTGTGATCCCCAATAATCTTTATGGGAAGTTGAGGCTCAGGAGGTCTCTTCTTCTGTATCTACTTCCTGCTGAATATGGTCGTTGTCCCTACCTACTGAGGATTCATGGAACTCTTGCACTATCTGATCTAGATGTTAGAGTTAGATCTCTGGGTCTGCCTTGACACTCGTATTAGGCCTGCCAGTCAGGATTGGCTTGAAATCTTGGGGAGCATCATTTGGAGCTTGACGGCTGCTAAGCAGGAAGAAATGAATTTTGTTAAGAGATTTAGTAAACATGGTCCAAACACAAGGATTAAAATGATCATTAGTAATGGCCCAGCTAGGATGCCCAGTTTCAGACCTTGGACCAGGACCCCCATGATTCATCTAATTGTTGGTGGATTTTGGAGGCCGTTTCTGCTTCTTTTGAGCAGCATTCCTGATTATATCAGACTGATTAACATAAAAACAACAATGTTCTTCAAAGAACAAGTATAGCCCCTCTTTTTCAGTGCTCAGGAGGTCTAGTTCCCTTTGATTTTGAAGAACTGCTCCAGCCAAAGAATCTAATTTTGTAGTACTATGCTGCTTTTAGATATGTCATCTAAGCTGTCAGAGAGATCCTTAGATATATTCTGATAATGGGAGAGGGAGCTGGATAGCCCAGTTATGCTTGTGCTTATTCCTGCAGTAATCCTGAGGCCTACTAAGAGAGGAGTGAGTTGCATGGCTTGTTTAGTCCTTATGCAAGTCCATAAAGGAATGGTGGACTCCCATAGGGACTGGTTATTGGGAATTATGTTTATGTCAGGGGCCAAGGAAACTAAGGTACAGGTCCCTGTCTAATTAACTGGGAAATATAGGTATGAGTCAGTCCCACAGAGAAAAAATATACCTGGGATTCTAAGACAAAAACTCATTTCAATGGTGAAAAGGTAGATGCTAGGTCTGTTGGTGATTTCTCTGTCCCAGATTGAAAGTGCCCTGTCTAGAACTGCCCCCATGAGGGACTGGAAAGGCCCTTCAGCCTTACCTGGAGATGCACTGGTCATTTTATTTTCCCAGTGAAAAAGTTTCTCTTTGTGTCTAATAGCACCCATTCAGTAAGATTTTCATATGTATGTAAAACTAAGCACTCACTCAAAGCAGGGGCTTGAGCAAAATTCCCAAAGGAAGATGTCTATGCAACTAGTGGGCCTTCCTTGGCAATAATTTGACTTTTTATCTATTAGTCCCATTTTTTTTTTAAATTACAGTTTATTTATTTATTTATTTATTTATTTATTTTTTGCTTTTTGGTATGTGGGTAGCTCCCTGACTGGGAATCGAACCCAGGCCGCAGCGCTGACAGCGCCAACGCCGAAGCCTTAAGCCACTACACCATCAGGGAACTCCCCCTATTTTTTTTTTTTAATGTTAGGAACATACAGGGCAAAGAGCTTAGTTAAATCAGGGATTCCCAAAGCAGGGGCCTGAGTCAGATCCTGTTTTATGTTATCAAAGTCCTCTTTAGTTTTTCTTGTCCACTCTAGGGGTATATCATCTGGTCCTCTAGTTGACTCATATAAGAGTTTTGCAATTAACCCAAAATTTGGTATCCAAATTCTATAGAACCTGGCCATGCCTAAGAGGGACCTAAGCTGCTGCTTGGTCATTGGATATGAGAGGTTGCAGACTGCCTTAATGCAATCTGGAGACAACTGTCATGTCCCTGGATTAGACTGTATCCTAGGTAATGGACCTGTTGTAAGGATATTTGGACCTTATTTCTAGAGACTTAGGACTTCTGCAGTACTCTTGTCTGAAATTTCCTAGGTAGGGCTGCAGATAAGATCCTCTACATATGAGGAATACTTCCTTTTTCTAATTTCAAATCTCAAGGTCCTTTTCCAAAGCTCTGGCAAAGAAGTGAGGGCTGTCTCTTAAAGCTCTGGGGCAGTACTGTCCAGGTATATTGTTTTTGTTTAGTATAGGGATCCTCCCATTCAAATGCAAAAAGAACTTGGGAGTCTGGATGCAAAGGGACAGAGAAGAAAGCATTCTTTAAATCTTGTACTGTGTATACCATTAGGTGTCCCCTGGAATTTGGGACAGTAGCATACAAAGATGGGCTACTAGGTGATAGATGGGTATGACAGCCTCATATATAATTCTTAGATCCTGAACCATCCAGTATTCTCCAGTAGGCTTGAGGACTGGTAGGATTGGGGTGCTACATGGAGAGTGGTAAGGCCTTAGAAGTCCAAACCTCAGAAATTTCTTTACAACGGGCTTAGCCTCTGGCCTAATAGGATATTGTTTGCGACTAGGAAACTTTGTAGGGTCCTAGAACTGAGTCTTTACTGGCTTAGCAGTTTTAGCTTTCCCTGGCTTGCTGTTAAACCGGCGAGTGAATTAACCCATTTGTCAGCATGTCTTGGTATATTATCTGATTCCTGAAGAATTAATGTTTTAGGAGGCTTATGCCTGAGTTGGAGTATAGCCCCTAACTTCATTAAAATACGTGTTCCTGGGGTTCCCTGGAGGTGTAGTGGTTAGGCTTCGGCACTCTCAATGCCATGGCCTGGGTTCGATTCCCAGAACTACCCCCCACCTGCTATATATATATATATATATATATATATATATATATATATATGTTAATTTTGTAAAATTATTTTGTCTTCAAATTGGCAAATCAATTCTTAATTTTTTGGTGAAATTCTTAATTTTTTGTTGTTCTTCTATGTAGTTTGCATGGACGTTTTTCCTGCATATTCCCCTGTTTTAGAAGAAATTTGCTTACCCATTACACCTAAGATTCCGGGGATTCCTCATTTGTGATGGCAACATTCCTGGACAGGGACGGCAAGGGCAGCCCCAGGCCTTCTCAGTCACTCGGGTTTTCGTCCTGCACTACTAAGGTCTTGGCTGGCTGGCCACCCCTTCGGACAAGTGGGCCGTCAAATTTCCAGTGCCAGTGGTTAGAACCAGTGGTTTGGAATAGTTGACAGGGGCTCGGAGGTGACTTAGTATATCCTTTTGCCCAGTGCCCAGGTTTCCTACACTTAAAGCAGGAATGCTTTCCTTTAGGCTCTTCAAGTGGGCCTTTAGACGTCCTTTGGGTAACAAGAGTTTTGCCAATTGTAACTTCCATAATTCTGGCTTGTTGCTTTTCCCTATTCTGTTCCCTTTTTGCCTCCTCAAGATCCTGATTATTGTACGTGAAGGCCATGTCTAGTAGTATATGCTGATTAGGCTGAAGCCCCATTTGTAGCTTTGGAAGTTTGCACCTGATACCAGGGGCTGATTGGCTAATGAAATGTCCTATTAAGACTATGCTGGGAGGGGAAAAGGGACCCACATTTGTGTACTTTTGGAAGGCCTCTTCCAGTGGCTATAAAAGCTAGCTGGGTTTTCATCTTTTTCCCGGGTCAATGTTCTAAGCTTTTCATAATTCAAAGGTTTTTGTATTCCTTTTCGCCCCTAATAAGGGCTTCTAAAAATCTGGTATGTCTGGCCATTCCATCTGGGCATTACAGTTCCAGTTAGGATCACCAAAGGGCACTACACCTGGCCCTGGAGCACTGCCTTGTGGATGGCTAGCACACATTTATTTCATCTGCCTCTCGGCGGGCTATCTCTAGGATATGATCCTTTCCAACAGCAGTACAACAGGTGGCTAAAATGAATTGAACATCTCTCCATAAGAGGTTAAAGGCCAAAGTTAATGTTTGAAACCCAACTGCAAATTTACTAGTGTCCTCGGAGTATTTGGCTAGTTTTTTCTACATTGTTGAATGTCTGTTACTGAGAAGGGTACCTGTACCCTAATAGTGCCCTCTGCTTTGGCCATTTCCCTAAGGGGCAACAGAGAAGATGAGATTGTGGGGTGTAAACTCCTGCTCTGAGTATGAGAAAGGCTAAGAACGTCAGGATCCCCAGATGGGGCAGCAGTTGGAAGGAAGATGGTGGAATATACGGGAGGGTTTGGGATTCCCCCTGAGAGACAGGTGGGAAATTGAGTAAGAGATCATCTACAATATCAGGTTCTGGTTCACATTTCTTATTTCCTTGAGACCTCTGATTTCCTGGGCATAATGATGGATACTGGTGGAGGGCCATAAAGTCTTAAACATGTGAGACTTCTGACCACTTGCCCTGTCTCCTACAGAACAAATCTAACTGTAGGATAGTATTAAAATCTAGGCTTCCATTAGCTGGCCAATGCTCCTGGTCACCTAGTTTATATTGGGGCCAAGCTACATTGCAGAAGAACACAAGGCATTTCTTCTTTAGATTATTGGGATTGAATTTGTCCCATGGTTAAGGATGCAGCCAAGTGGTGAGTGTGACAGGATTGGGATTGATGGCTTATTTCCCATTTTTGTCTGTAAGAGAAGGAAACGTCTAAGGAGATTTTTGGCATAGATTTTGGTGCTTTCCTCTCTGGGGCATCTCCCAAGGAAAGGGTGCTATCTATAATAGGACCTCTGGGGTATCCCCCTAGAATGGTTCTTCCTTGAGGTGCCAGACATCTCTGGCCTTGGGTGGGCTCCAAAGTTGCTTTAACTTTGGGATACTTGGAACTCCTCCATAGACTATATCCTCTGAGAATCTTTGATATTCCTGGGTGTAAGGCTTGGCTCTTTGCAGTCCACCGGTTCCAGGAAACACTCCTCTACTGGAGTACTATATGTGGCTAATATCTTAACTATGGCCCTTAAGGAAATAAAAAATAATGGAGAAGGAAAATGAGTAGGAAACATAGAGGTTGCTCAGATGGGACATATCACCTCATAGAAAGAAATTAGGTGGAAGAGGAGGGCAGCCCGAGGTCCCCAGAGGAAGTCAGCAAGCTAGCAAAGGAACAGAGGGGATGAAAAATCAAAATCAAGTCTCCAGGGAGATGTTATGCCACACAAACATAGACCTAACAGGTGTTTGGATTTGTCTTGAGCCCGGCAAGCCCTAAATGACCTGTTCTAAGACCTAGTTATCCTGTCACAGGAGTCTACTAGCAGCAGATCCCTAGCAGCTTTTAAATGTCTGACCCATGCCCATGAAAGATGCCTGACACAAGCAACTAAGAATTTATAGGAGAATGAGCAAGAGGTTTTTGGGGTTCCTTAAAATGGGGCTTACTTCTGGCTGGCTCACCAATTAATGTTACCGAAGAATGGGTCCTTGGTTTGGTGTCAGGTTCTTGATGTCTTGAACAAAGAATTCAGCTAGACATGGAAAACTAATAGCGAAAGAAAGAGCAGTTTATTAGAAGGAAGTACATTCCAAAGAGATGGGCCACAGGAGTGGGCCTGTGCAAGTAGCTCAAGGGCCCCAACCGGCTGGGTATTGTGGTTTTTATCCTGTTCAGTTGAGAGGGGCCATGCCCATCTGGGCATGGGGCCCTTTGATTGGCACCTTGAATTCAGTCTGTTATAATGATATTAATGAACTTCCTGGCATCTGTATGACATTGTAATGATGGTATAATGAGGTGAGGTGAAAATAATGTCATTATAACTTTTACTGTGCAGGCATGACTAATCAGTTTAGACTAAAGGGTTCATTAAATCTATCCCCACCCCCCATCCCCCATCCCACCCTGCTTGTGGTAATTTCTCCTGCCTGTGCTTAATTGTATTAACATAAGGGGAGGGGGCTTGGGTGGAGAATGGGTGGAGAAAAGGAGGTTCCTGGACTGGTCATAGGATGTGCCCAGATTCCTACCTCTAGCTGCCTGCTTTTCACTACAACCACAAATGCCAACATCCAGTGAATTCGGAAGAGGACTCCAAGCCTCGCATGAAATTGTAGCTCTGGCTGACTCCTGAGTTCGACCTGGTGAGATCCTGATCAGAGAACTCAGTCAACATTTACCTGGACTCTTGACCCACAGAAACTGTGAAATGATAAATTTGGATTGTTTGAAGCTGCTAAATTTGTGGCTATTTGTTACACAGCAATAGAAAACTAATATAAGAAGGAAGTGATAGATGTTAGCTAAGCCCCAGGACCAGTTTCAGAACTACTGACTACAGCTTTTATTCATATTTCCTTCCTGGTTGTGAAATGTCCCTATTTCTTTATCTGACTCCCCTTTTCTTTCATCCACCTTTATTCCATTCTTGAATTCAGGTTGTTGTGGTGATATTACTACTACTCACCAAGATTATGGTTTTCTTCTCCTCCTGGCAGTTGCCCCCTTGAAGTTATTCATGACTGTGTAATCTACTTTGGCTAATTAACTATGTGAAGAATAGAATGTGTCCTTTGTGGATAGAAGTATTTAAGTAAAGATTCTTGCTGTTTTCCCTAGCTGGAGTGATCATGGAAACATGTGTTGAAATGAAGGAGCCTGGAATGTTGAATTACTACATGGAATACAGCTGTGCTAAAGACCTCTTCTAGACCCACAGCAGGCTTGGTATGTATGGGGAATAGAATTTTGCTGTGGTAAGCCACTCAGACTTGGGTGCCATTTGTTATGGAAGCATAACTCTATCCTGACCAATTGGGTATGTTAGTGATGGTTATCATCAGGTGTTGTATATGAGATTACAATAAAACTAGAAGAGGAGTGAATGTCACTCTGAGAGCTTGGATTTAGAATTGGATTTTGCTACAAGATGAATTATGTGCCCCCAGAATTCATAAGTTTAAGCCCTTACCCTCAATGTGACTGTATCTGGAGATAGGGTCTTTAGAAACTAATTTAGGTTAAATGAGGTCATAAAGATAGGATCCTAATCTCATAGGACTGTGGCCTTACAAGAAGAGAGAGATCTCTCTCTTTGCTATATGAGGACACAGTGGGAAGGCAGCCATCTATACACCAGGAAGAGAGCCCTCACCGGAAACTTACCATTCTAGCACCTTGATCTTGAACTTATAATCTCCAGAAGTGTGAGAAAATAAATTTCCATTGTTTAAGCCACCCAGTCTGTAGTACTTTTATATGGCAGCTCAAGCCAACTAAGACAGATGCGATAATTGCTAAATACTCTGAGTCGTCTCTTTAAGGAGGGGTGAATTTTTTTGGTTGTATAAGCAAAAATGCTATTATTTTAGGTGATACCCTTAAATTTTTAAGAAGCCTAGAGTTAGGGAAGAAGGATGTATATTGATGTAGGATAGCCATAAGTTTGGCTATAGAGATATTTATCATTTTTTTTTCACTGCCCACAATCTTAACCCCTTTTTGTGGTTGGAGAAATTTCCTATCATATAAGTCAGTTCCCAGTAGAGCTTGCCTTCCATCATAGAACCCCCAAGGGTCACATACTCTTTCCTAGTTCCCTTTGCAGCTAGGACTTGTGCACATGACTTAGGGTTAGCCAATTAGAAGTACCTTTCAAGGACTGTGAAGAGGAAGCTAGTAGTGATACAAAGGAGAAGGTTAGTAGAGAATCCATTCTGATGGTGATAGGAGTGGTGGAAGAAGTAATGTCTGTTTTCCAGGAGCAGTTGCAGCTGTGATTTCAGAGGAGGAATCTGGCAGTACGACCACCTAACATTTGAGGGGCCTTGGAGCAACAGTACAAATGGAGGCCCACATACTATATATCTGAATATTTAAAAGTTCTAAATCAAGCTAACAAATTGTCAAATAAAAATATATGTCTCTTACTATCTTGAAAAAATATACTTTCAAAATAACTTGAAAGCCAGGTTTAAACTTAGAATTCTTGCAATCTTTGGAGTTCCATGATGGAATGAGGTGATAAGGGAGCCAAGTTACTTGTTTCACTTCTCTTTTCACCCCCTCTTCCATCTTGTACCATGAAGGGCCTTGTGTCCCTGGTGTAGACACTGCAATCCCATACATGTAATTAATGCTCCTTTCATGTTACCTGGAAATAGCTACCTCTTGGCCATTCTCTGGACCTAGTAGTATGCATATCTACTGTGCACATAGTCCATCCTAGGAGGGACAGATCTGAAAGAAGAAGCCTGCATGGAACCTGGAAGCTGCTTAGGGCCACTTGGGCAGGCGATTCTCTAGTTTTCAGTTTCTGAAGTCTGGTCTTAAAGGAGAAGCATGAGCTTCAGGTGGGCCTGCCCCCTTGACCCTGTGTACTCTTTGCCCTGCGTTCAGAGATGTGACTGGAGGAGGGCACGTCCAGGGCCCTCTAAAACATGGAATTCAGGGTAAGGAAACCAGTTGTCTGGATGTAAGGGTGGTACTGGCATTTGGCATCCCCTCTGGTGGTGCCACTGTGCTGTCCTGGAGGGCTGTCTGGACTGACCTGGCTCTATTGCATGCTTTGTGAGTGGTTTCCTGCACCTTCCTAGGGTTCCTTCTCTTCTCTTCTCTTCACTTCTCTTCTCTTCACATCTCTTCCTTTCCCTTCCCTTCCCTTCCCTTCCCCTCCCCTCCCTTCCCTTCC